>CDFA01025270.1:0-76234 GCA_000826305.1 Acanthamoeba healyi | reverse complement strand
GGGCGTGGGCGTGGGCGTGGGCGTGGGCGTGGGCGTGGGCGTGGGCGTGGGCGTGGGCGTGGGAGATGCTGAATTCGTGAGTTGATCCGTCCGCCCATCCAGGAAGAAGACCTCGCGGCCGGGAAGCAACTTTTCCTCGCGTGGGATCGGTACCTAGTCGTGTGTGACCATGAACAGAAAAAGCCACGCTGCTTACATGAGATTGACCGCCGGATGCGCGCAGGCACGCTCGTTCGCAAGGAGATCACCAAGGTCAACTTCGTGGAGGAGATGATCCATCCCGCGGTACCACCACCAATCAGCCATCCCCCTATTGTGCGTGGTGGATGCTCAATCAGCAGCCGCGCTCACACGCGTGTGTCACGAACAGACCGCCAAGATGATGGAAGCGCCACCAATCTCCAATCTCGCCCGACCATTCTGGCTCATCAAGGTACGCTCGCGCATGTGTGTGAGCGCTTGGGCACGCAGGCGCGGGTCCTTACCGCTCTTTTACGTTACTCGCCGCAGGTGCTTAACACGACCATCACGACGGGCGGGTTCATTACGCCGAAGCTGTACATTTCTCGCACAGTTTGGTACGTTCACCTGAACCTCTGCATTCGTGCATGTTATCGTCTGTGCCTCTGATGTTGAACATTGCTGATGTTGTCGAATGCGTACATGTGCATAGGAGCCAGCAAGGCGCCAAGTTCACTGCTGTGCAGCAGAAGATCGCTGCCCTGCAGGTACGCAAACACTCGATTACAAAGTCTGTCGTCTCGGCAGAATGTTGAGAGAGTTGTTGAACGTTGCCTTACCCGTGACAGACGCTGCTCGAGGCCCTCGCCAGACTCTCGCCGAACGATTCCAACAACAAGGACTTCTTCATTCGGGTATCTCATCCCTCTTGCTCGAACTCGTCACAAGCCTCAACGAAAATCATTTTCTCACTGTCCACTCACGCGTGGACACACAGCAACTGGAAGAGCTCTGTTCGGCACTGGATAGCGTGCAGAGCGGCCTGTCGCGCCACTTGGCATTCATAAAGTCCAAGGAGGGGGTAGGCTCTACTGACTCGCTTGTCGATTGTTCTAACTCCTATCTGACTGATTCTCTGCTTTTTCCCTCTGGACAGTCCATCCTCAAGGGAATGGCGAGAGGCGCGGGACTGCTCAAGACGGGCCTTGCCGGTGGCCAGATGTAAGCCTTCTTACTCCCCCTCACTCCTCTCTTGCTCTCCTCTTTGAATGCATCCTCACCACGCGATTCGCTTGGTTGTGCCTGCATAGGGATGACTCCTACGTGCAGCTCCTCTCGCAGACCTTCCAAAAGGCTGCCTATTTCGGTAAGCCTCCTTCTCTCTCCTCGACCCACACTGGCTTGGCCTCTCTTTGGCTGAACCGCCCACATGGCCGCGACAACAGAGAGTTGGATCGTGCAGTGGGAGAAGGGCGCCAAGGAGGTGGTCGATCTCCTGAGAAGAGTTTCGGACTTCTTCTACAACGTCATCCTCGCCTTTGCGATCAGGTTCTACATCCTTCCCTCCCTCCTCTTGCAACGCGTGCGTGCGCGTAAGAGAGTGCTCTATCTCACAACAGAGTTCATTTGAATCCAATGCCGTAGGGACTTCAACATGCTGGTGGTGCGGTACATCCAGAAAACGAGAGACAACTTCTTCTCCGACCCATTCGCCTGAGCATCTCTCCCCACTCCCCNNNCCCCCCCCCATCAAACCCTTCCCACCTTCTCCGCTAGCGCGTCGTATTCGTCTTTGTCCCATTCCCATCTCTCATCTCAACTCATCATCCTCCTCTCCATCTCTCCTCAGCTCGCTCTCCTTCTCTCCTGTACCATTATCCCCCAAAGTATGATGTGTGAACGAACCCCCCTTTCCTCTCCTGGGCTGGCGAGGCATCAAGTTGTGGTGGTGTGGGCTAGCGTGGAGGTGGATGAAGAAGACCAAGCGCGTGCTGTTGCCGAACAACAAAAAGGAGGACCTTGGGGGGCGGAGGGCAAGAGGTAGGTCGGAGAAGAGAGAGAGACGGGCGGGTGGTAGTGTGGACAGGATAATCTTCGGGCAGCTTGATAGTGTGCTTGGTGGACAGCTGGGGTAGGTTGTGAGTGGGGTAGGTCGGTACGTCAATGAGGAGATCAGAGGCCGTGGTTGCACGTGCGAGGCAAGGGCGGCAGCAGCGGGGTCTTACGACCAGCTCTCCATCGAGTTGAAGAAGTCAGTGGCCATGCTCGCCAGCTGGATTGGCGCCAAAGAGAAGAGAAGTTAATAGGAGGACATGAGAGGAAAACCAAGACGACGATGACGATGACGAAGGGTGGTCACAACAAACCTTCTTCGTGCCCTGCACCACGGTGTCCTTGACAGCGTTGAGGTCAGTCTGGGCATTCCAAGTGCCCATATCGCCGCCGCCTCCTGTACGCCCCAGCCCATCGTGTAAGCTAAAATGACGAGGACGAGGACAATGATAGTCGTCAAGAGGTGGGACGGAGTGAATGAGAGTGCGTACCGCTTTCCTCCTCCCTGTTAAAGTACTGCGCCGAGGAGATCGAGTTCGCCTGTAACAACCGACAGAACGATGCGGGCGACGTGAGCATCCGGGCTCACATTAAGTTGGGTTGGATAAGGAGAGCTAGATGAGAGGACGTACGGAAGAGAATCGAGAGTGAACCTCCCTCGCAGACTCGCTGTTGCCCTTCGAGGATCCAGACTCATCTGAGATGATTCCCCACAAACGCGCCAGTGAAAGCAGGTTGAGTGTAATGTACGGGGTGACCCAGGGATCGCGATGAGGCCAAGAGGTGTCACGTGTACCGTCGCCAAAGAACTGTGCTGACGAAATGGAAGTGGCGCTGGAGAACCTGTCGCGGGCAACGTACGTCTCGTCGTTCCCCTTACGAGCAGAGGATTTGTAGGAGGAATAGCTAGAGGAAGACGACGGAGCGGGAGCGGAGGCAGTGGAGGCCGTAGGGGTGGCGAGGATGCGGTGAGAATGCAGGTTCTGGTGCGCGTTCGAGTCGAACCCCTTCTTAGCGCTGCGATAGAGAATGAAAATCGTCAGTCAGGTCAATCCAGTCAAAACAACTCACAGTGCACTGTGCGTAGCAGGAGGTCAGACCTTGCGCTCGTCTTCGAGCCGGTGTTGGACTTCTCCTCCTCGCTATACGCGAGCCTGCTCGCGGCTGCGCCACCAGTAGACGCCACGGGTTTGCTGCAAGGGGGGTATGAGAAGTGATCAGAATGCTTCATGAAGCATTAGAAATCATGACGTGGTGATGGCAGAGTTCGTACGTTTCCTCTTCTTCCTCTTCTGCGGCACCGTTTTCCCAGTCATCACCCCAATCGTCGAACTTGGTCTCGAGCTTCTTAGCGCCGAGACGCATTCCTGCGCAGATGCATCATCGGTGATTGTCAGAACCCGCTCACGTCAAACACGTTATCAGGTGACGGGTACCCTTGGACGCAGCGCCGGACGAAGCGGTGGGCTTGAGGACAGGCGCGGACGTGGCCGCAACGGGCTTGGCAACAGGGGCGGCGGCAGCTACGGGCTTGGCGACAGGGGCGGGCCTGAGGAGAGGGCGTAAGAATGACGGCGACAAGTGTCTGAGCCAGGTGATTGGCGTCGGCGTACTTGGCCGGAGACGGCTGAGCAACAGGCTTAGGGGCGGAGGTCTTGCGCACGGGCTGAGGCGAGGACCTGCATCACGCACAAACAGAGGGATGGCCAATTAGCTGTGGCTCGATTGTGGACCTGGTGAGCGGATGAGGGTTGTGGGTACTTGGGCTGAGCGGCGGCGGCAGTAGACGCGGTCTTGGGCTTGCCGCCAGCCGTCGAGAACCAGTCCTCCTCTTCCTCCTCCTTTGGCGCGCTCTCCTCTTCATCAACGCTCTTCTTCGCAAATGTGGAACTGTACGCAGTGATGAGAGAATAGCATGCGTGAGCCAAAGCACAGCGGCACCGTGCAACGTGAATGCGATTGCTGCAAGAGGAGAACGGTACGTTCGCTTGGGGGTGCCGAACACGTCGGTCTTGAGCTGGTCTCGGTAGAGCTCAGCAGCGCGGGAGCGGTACTTGGTGTTGATGTCCTCACGACGTGTGCTCTCAATGCCGTGGTTTCTACGATGGACGAGCGAGCGATAGACAATCAGAAACGGCTGTGAGCTCGGCTCGAGCGCAGCGAACGAGCAGGTGGGAGAGTGAGTGCGGAACCTGAAGAAGGCACGAGCGCGACCATTGCCGCCGAGCGACATGTACTTCATCTGATCCTTTGTCCAGCCATCGAACATGGTCGAGCTGTGGCGACGGCGGCACGCACGGGGCAAGCGTTAGGCGTGAGGAGCAAGTGTTCGAGGGGCAGAGCGAGTCAAGGCGGGGCGGCGTGTACCGCACGAAGGAGAGATGGGTGCCGAGGCTGCGGTGTGTCGCCGAGCAGTCCATGCAGATGAAAATGCCCAGCGGGATGGAAGCCCAGGTGGGGTTCTTGGCCTCGCAATCGAAGCACGTCTAGTGAAAGAAGGACAACGCCACCATCGGTGGAGAGGGCTCTCAGCGTCGATTTACACGAAGCACGGGGGCGGGGGGGGCGCAATTGAGGCGGCTAGTTGCGAATGATACACTCGCTCCCTTTTTGTGTGCGCGCATGCGTTTCGCTCGTAAGAGGGATGGAGGGAAGGGGACCTTGTTGTCGAGCCTTGCCCTCAGCTGAGCAAAGAGCTTGTTCATCTCCTCCTTGGGCACAATTTCGTCCGCCTTTGACATTTTTGTTAAAATCTCTCTCTCTGCTACTTCCTCGCGTACGTTCGAGTTCTAAACTCTCCTCTCCTCCACTGCGATGGTGGTGATGGGGGGGGTCGATTTCTCTTGTGTGTCTTCTCGCTCTACGCGCCGTCGACTTTTTGCGGCCCAAATCGAGCGGTGAGGAATGACCGGTGCCGAAATTTCTGGCGAACAAAAAGAGGAATGTGCTTACGTCGGACTAGAACGCCGACGTGGCGAGGAAGCACCAGTGGAATGTTGATACCCAGTTCCGGTCTTGCCGCTCTGGCCCGCCGTACTTGCCGCCCCGAGCGAAAGACCACCAGGCCAAGGTCAGGTCTTTGATCAACATTGGCAGCGCTGGCCTTCAAGAAATAAGAGGAATAGAACCCAAACCGCTACAACACGTACCACCTTCTCATTTATGTTTGCTTTGTTGGTCCTTCTCCTCCAGGCCCACAGGGCTTGCCATTTTGGGGCAAAATGCATTGGGGCTGCATTTGGATGAGAGATGAGGGATGAAGGTTGAGGTTGGCCCTGCCCCTTCCTCCCTTCTCAACGATTCCCTTCACACAACACAGTAATAACATGAAGCTGTCGCTTGCCAAGACCGAAGACCGCGCCCCTTCGTATGACGAAGAGTCAAATATCTTCAAGCCCCTCGCCCTCCGTATCGTGATGCCCGACGGCAACACCATCACCATGCAGGTGACCACCGGCGACACCGTCTCCCTCATCAAGAAGAGGTTCCTCCCCTCATTAGGCTTTCTCTGTGGCGTGGTCCCTCCAGTCGCTGACAACTGTACGCTCTGGCCGTCGGTTCTGGCTGGCTGGACGCGACTCCAGGCTGGAGGTGGAGCACGGCATGGTGTACAGGGACACCGTCCTCACGCTCAACGACAAGGTGATGATCGATCCGCTCTCGCTGAACGACTTCTCTGACTTGCCCGCCGTCGACCCCGTCATCGTCTGCAAGGTACACCAAGCTCCTGCACCCTCGCAAAACGCGTGCGGACACTGTCTGTGCGCACATGATGATCAGTTCAGCTCATCCCAACGCAATTCGCCCCCTACACAGACCACCTCGAGTGCGTAAGCAAACGCCACCTCCCTCTCACCCGTGTCACATTTCTGCTTAGCCATCAACAAAAAGAACTGTACTCTACGGCCGCTGGATTGCAGGCACATGGCGCAGAGGGCACAAAAAGTGTGTCTCGTGCAGCCGCGGCAAAAGATTAGCGCCGACGGTGGGGCTCGAACCCACGGCCACCAGGTTAAAAGCCTGGCGCTCTACCGACTGAGCTACGTCGGCTTGCTATTATTGAATGGGTACTTTTATTGTTTCGTGAATTGCCCAAGACGTTACTGCACGCAATGTTGCTGGAGGAGAACACTCTGCCTGACACTAGTGGGGAGATGTAGGGATATTTATGTGTTTTCTTCTTCTATCCCTCAATGCTAGCGTTGTAGGCGTTGGACTTGTGCTTGGGCGTGAAGCTGAAGTTCTCGGGCACGGGGCCGAGGAGCATCTCGCTGATTGCCACCCAGTCTGAGAGGATGAAGGGAACGGATATGGAATGAACAACAAGCCCAGTGGTGACCAAACGATCGTCTAAGCTGATGGTGATAGATACCTTTGACAACTGGAGAAGAAAGCAAAGTCTCGAAGTCGTTGCGGCCAAAGAAGGGAGGTGGCCTCTGGTGCAGCTTCGGCGGCATGACCTGCAAGAGAGAGCTGACGGTGAGACAGACTGTGATTAAGGATCTGCAGTAGAGAGCTCTGATACCTCTAGAAGTCCAATGGGCACATAGCGATGGAGGAACGACAGCCACTGTAGCAAAAACTCGCGAGTAGTCGCCACACCCTACACTCGCACAGGTAGAGCCAGGGTTAGTGTTGATTCTCGCGGTCGGTACTAGAGGAGGAGAAAGAAAGAGGAGCAGGAACGGGGAGGGGAAGCAAACCTGGTCGTCTGAGCCCCAGTGCATGAGTCCGAAATCGACAAAGTTCCTCAACAAATCGAACCGCTCCGTGGCCGAGATGTCCCAGTCCCTGCGAAGGTCACCCACCACAGAAGTGCATGGTGAGGCGCTGGAAAAAACAAGGACAGTAGGAACGACAAACGCCTCAAGGTTCTGTGAGGGTGCGGACCTGTTCTCTTTGATCTCAGTGAACACCCAGGGCTTGATGAGCGCACCACGGGCCACCATGATCGTCGACACGCCGGCGGCCTTGGCTTCAGCTGCCTGCTGCGGTCCGTAGATGTCTCCGTTACCTGAGTATTCGGACACATAGGCGTCCAACAAATAGCCTCAGTTAGCTGTTGGACCGCGAGGCGTGGGCGAGTGCAGATGAAGGCGATCAACAAACCGATGATGGGGATGGGCGAGATCTCGGCGCACTGGCGGATGTAGCTCCAGTCGGCCTCCCGAGAGTACCGTTGCAGTCTGGAGCGGCCATGAAGCTGCATGTGCACACGCGGTCCAACGGACGTTAAGAACTTCACGTGTGTGTTGGCAGCGAGCGAAGAAGATGGAAGCGTACGGTGACGGCGTCAGCACCGTACTCGTGCAGAAGGGGGATAAGCTTGTGGGCGTTGGGGGCCTTCTCGTCCTTTCCCGTCCGGATCTGGTGCATGTGTTGTTATTGTCAGCAGGAGTGATTTAGGCGAGAGATGGTGAAGGTCGGATAGGATGGAGGAACCTTGACGGTCAAGGGACACGAGAGGACGGTGGCCATGCCGCGCACGATTCCCTCCAGCCTTCGAGGGCGATCCAAGAGCGCCGAACCAGCGCCCCTTATGGTGCAAATCACGTCAGTGAGGAGACTTTGGCGATGGGTGTGTTTGTCACACGCACCTGTTGACGACGAGGTCGATGGGGCAGCCACAGTTGATGTCCACAAAGTCAACCGAGATGGTTTCATCCAGCAGCTGTCCGCACTTGGTCAAGTGGTCCGGATGCGGTCCGCAGAGCTGAGAAATCGCGAGCATAACACGGCGCAGCATGAGGATATGCAGGCCAGGACACGGGCTGAGGGAAAGGGCAAACGTACCTGTACTCCGAAGACGTCTTCAGACGGGTGACGTCTCAGCAGCGCCCATTCCGAAGGTTGACCCTGCAGCGCGTTCGATGCGTTAGTGAGCAAGCTTCCGAGACAGCGCCAACAAGGCAGGGGTACCTGCAACAGGTTCTCGGCGAGTGCCATCTCACCGCAAGTGATGTCTGCACCCAGGGTTTTGCAGATCCTAGTGAAAGCATATTAGATCAGACCGCACACCAGCGCCCTGGCAAACAGACACTCGATTCGCTTGCCCGCCTGAGTACCTGCGGAAGGGAAGGTTGCCCAGCGTTGTGAGCGGGGCGAGATAGAGCTTGTCCTTCCAATCGACCTACGAGGAACAATCACCGCATACCATCAGCACACGTACACTTCACCATACATCGTAAAACTGAAGTCGCACCTTCTTCTTTTCCACCGCTCTCAACGGCGTCTCCACAAATTCGAGCCTCTGTTCGACCTTGACCCTTCTCTCCTCTTCCTGCTCCTTCGCTGCGTCCTTCTCCACGGCGACCTCTGTCTTCTCCTGGACTTCGACGACGCCTTCCGGCTCCTTTTCCTTCCCCTTGTCTGTCGCCTGCTCTGCCTGCGGCGCCACTTCGACAGCGGCCTTGTTTGTTTCGAGATCCATGTTCGCCGGGGCCGAGTGGGCTTCGTCAGTGCGTTCGCCGATGGGTACGTTGTTGTCCTGTACGCGCTGCTTCGTCTCACGAGTCCATTGGCGCAGGTAGGGCACTGCGCGGGAGAAGTCGTACTGCCTCTTCCGCAACTTGATCTGTACGTCCTTACTGAGGAAGTTGACCGGCTCAGGGTGCGGCTTGGACGCCAGCTGCAGGAGACCAGGAGACGATTAGAGGACGGTCTAGAGCACCAGCGCACGTGCGCATCACACGAAGTAAGGATGAGAGATGTGAGCGTGCCTCTTCGTTGACAACGTTCTTGTTGTCTTTGATGTGGGCGGATCCGAAGCGGCACACGAGGCCGTACCTGCAGCGACCTTGAATCAGAGGGAGAGAAGAAGTCAAACCTCAATTCAGCACTTGTACAGCGCAGCCAAGATGACAGCAGCAGCAGCAGCAAGGCGTGCGCTCGATGCGACAGCGAGCGTTGAAGTGTAGGTGTTACCAGTAGCCTCGAACAGGGGGCACCGTTCGGAGATGTCGGCCGGCTTCGCGGCCAAGAAGCCTGCCACGTCGTGCGAGAACTTGCATCTGAGATCCCACGCATCAGCAGCTCGTCAGTGACACAACTCTTTCGTGAGAGTGCCTCACCACACTCGCTTCCGCCAGCTGACGTCGATGTCGGCCTCAACATGCGATAGGAGGTGTGGAACCTGACGCCGTGGGGGCAGCTCCTGCCTTCAGCAATGGCAAAGCACAGCTTGTCCTTGCCCAGCGCTAGCCGATCCTTCCGCCTCTTCTCCTTCTCCTTGACCCTCTGTCGCTTGGACGATGGTTGGCCCTGTTTGTCACATACGACACGAGGGGAGGGAGGGAGAGCATCAGACAAGTGCAAGCACAGCCGGAGGATGAGGAGGGCGACGTTATTGGCCAAGAAGCGGAAGAGGATAGCGGCGATCACCTTCAGCTCCTCACCGCTCCGCTTTCGGTCTCCCTCAGCAGCTTGGCCTTCGTCAGCGGTGCTGTCGGTGTCTGCGCTCGCTTCGACTTCCTTCTTCTTGAGGGCACGTAGGTACCTTCGCACGTCGCACGGGATGATAAGGAAACGGAGGGCCTCAGAGGGGAGGAGGGACATACTGAATGCTGACGGGAAGATCTCCGCTCTCGATGCGCTTGGCCAGGGCCGCCTGGGCGTCCTCCGCCGACGGAACAACGACCGAGCTGGAGGTGGCGCTGGGGAGGGACCTGAGGCGCGGCAAAGCTACTACGACGGCAGCAGCAACCTGAGGCTCCGCCCCCTCGGAGCTCGTTGACGATGCAGGCGTGGGCGCTTCCATTCTAACCCGAGCAAAGAATCAGACACGGGCAAGCTTCAGGCCACTGGCGCTTTTTCCTTTTTTTCTGGTTTGTGGTCACGCTGACGTCACCGACGCTGACGTCATGCCTTCGTGGGATTGACGTCCGATGGCGCAGGTTCTTCCTACAGCCTAGACCAACCATCATTCAAACCACAGTTCGTTATGAAATTTTGTTGGCTCGGGAAAGTTGGGGCACCACGCCGTTCCCACCAAAGCGTGACTCAAAGGCACGCACTCTCGGCCAGTCTACCCGATCTTCTGCGGCGAGTAGTGCATCGATCAAACTAGCATCAAGACATAGCAAAGATGGCGCAGAGGCCCCTTTTCACCACCGCGCACGGCTCGCCTGTGCATGATGACAACAACAGCCTGGGCGCTGGTCCCGATGGCCCGCTCCTGCTTCAGGACTACCAGCTCGTCGATAAGCTGGCGCATTTCGATCGCGAGAGGATTCCCGAGCGCGTGGTCCACGCCAAGGGCGCGGGTGCCCACGGCTACTTCGAGGTCACGCACGACATCTCCAAGTACTGCAAGGCCAAGTTCCTCAACCGTGTCGGCAAGAGGACCCCCATCTTCACCCGGTTCTCGACCGTCGGTGGCGAGAAGGGCTCGGCCGATACCGCGCGCGATCCCCGCGGCTTCGCCGTCAAGTTCTACACTGAGGAGGGCAACTGGGACATGACCGGCAACAACACGCCCGTCTTCTTCCTTCGCGACCCTTCCAAGTTCCCTGGTGCGGCTTCCACTCACGCTCGCCCTATTATCTTTCCATTTCTTTGCGTCATTTGCCCGACAAATTTCGGCCCTCAATTTAGTTGCACATTTACTCAGTTCTTTTAACTTACATTTGCTGGCAACAGATTTCATCCACACGCAGAAGAGGAACCCGCAGACCAACCTCAAGGATGCCAACATGTTCTGGGACTTCCTGTCGCTCACCCCCGAGAGCCTTCACCAGGTCACCATCCTGTTCTCGGACCGCGGTATCCCCAAGGACTACCGCCACATGAACGGCTACTCGAGCCACACCTTCAAGCTCGTCAACAAGGAGGGCAAGCAGTACTGGGTCAAGTTCCACTTCAAGACCGAGCAGGGTATCGAGACCCTCACCCAGGAGGAGGGCGACCGCATTGCCGGCGAGAACCCTGACCACGCCACCGAGGATCTTTTCAACTCCATCGCCAAGGGTACGAACACGCACCCCACTCGACACTGTGTCTCGTCTCACAGTCAGACACTGAAGGATCGTTGCGCTAACATGATGGCTTGGTGTGGCTGTGTGTGGCACACAGGTGAGTTCCCCGCGTGGAGGGCCTTCATTCAGGTGATGGAGTACGAGGACGCGTGGAAGTACAAGTTCAACCCGTTCGACGTCACCAAGGTGTGGTCGCACAAGGACTACCCGCTCATCCCCTTCGGCCGTCTCGTGCTTAACCGCAACCCCGAGAACTACTTTGCCGAGGTCGAGCAGTCGGCCTTCTCGCCCGCCTCGCTCATTCCCGGTATCGAGGCGTCGCTCGACAAGATGCTCCAGGGTCGTCTGTTCTCCTACAACGACACCCACCGCCACCGTCTGGGCACCAACTACCTCCAGATCCCCATCAACGCGCCCTTCGCCACCAAGGTCCGCAACCAGGAGAGGGACGGCGGCATGACCGTCAACGGCAACCAGGGTAATGCCCCCAACTACTTCCCCAACACCGTTGAGGGCAGCCCCGCGCCCTGCCCGCAGACGCTCGACACCCACCCGTTCGACGTCAGCGGCCCCGTCGCCAGACACCGCCCCAACCACCCCAACGATGACTTTGTCCAGCCGGGCAACCTCTACCGCAACGTCATGACCCCCGAGCAGAGGACCAGGCTCGTCAACAACATCGTCGGCCACCTCAAGGGCGCCCGCAAGGACATCCAGCTCAAGATGGTCGAGATCTTCTCCAAGGCCGACAAGGACTACGGTGCCCGCATCAGGGACGGCCTCGTCGCCGCCGGTGCCAAGCTCTAAGCGAAGAGCAAGCCGCAACACTCGTTCTGTATCAAACGATCCTCACCACACACAAGCATCATCCGGCAGCGAACTGCTCGCGACAAGCGACGACGACGTCTCAACAAAGCTCCAGCTTCCCTCATCAACGTGTTGTCCTTCTCCTTCTGCACAAATACATCAACAAAACAAACAACCACTCGCCGCTCCCTTCGTGCAACAGCTCTGCCGGTGCCGCGCTGCAGTGTTCATCATCGCGCTTCTCTTTCTCGTCGTTCTCCTCGCATCCGTTCAGGGAAGTGAGTGTGGACAGAGGTCTATGCTGAGTGCAACACAACACACGAGCCAGCACACAAGCCGATCATGAAGAAGACAAAGGGCGCAACCACCAAGAAGGGCACAGCGGCAGCGGCACCAAAGAAAGGGAGCGGCAGCCCCAGCGTCTCTGCGCCCGCCTTCCCGCGTGCCCTGCAGCCGGTGCCGTACCCCACAGGTAAGCACCAGCGCCTCGCCCCCTCCCCAATTTATCAATTTATCAAATAATTCATTTCACTAATTTAGATAATTTATTGAAAATATTCATTAAATATATTTATTTTGAAAATAAAAATGAATATTAAATTAATAAATGTGTGAGGCAAGGCGGCGTTGGCCAAGGGCGAGCCTTGAGGCGGAGCGTGAAGGTGATGACCTACAACGTGCTCAAGTCGACGTGCTCGTTCAGCTTTTACCCGCACTGCGACACCCAGCACATGCTCTTCCTCTATCGGTGCGTGAGGCCTCCACAACTTCAGCCCATCATGATCGACCAACGAGCCGTGTGTGTGTGTGCGCGCAGGCTGGCGAACCAAGCGCGAGAGATCGAAGCCCTGGCTCCGGACGTGGTCTGCCTGCAGGTAAGGACAGACGACAACCACGCTGCTGTTGTCGCTGTTGATGGCGAGACGGTGTTGTGCGGCCACACATACGATCACATCACCACGCCATGTGTTGATGCATGTCCGCGTGTGTCTTAGGAAGTGGACAAGTATCAAGAGTACCTGTCCTACTTGAGCAAGACCTACAGCGGCGTGTACAAGAAGCGAGAGAAGGGCGACGGCTGCGCGCTGCTCTACAACAGAGATCGGTACGCCACAGCCAAGATCACACAAGATGCAGACGCGTGGAGCGGTTGCGTGCTTACGTCTCTCGCGTGCCGCGGCGTCAACAGGTACTACGCCGGCGAGGTTCGCGAACTGGACCTGGAGTACGACACCGTGGCTCTCCTGGTGCCGCTGATGCCCTGTACGCGCAACCTTCGTCCCACGCGTGGGATCGATGCCATGTTGTTGTGGGTTCACTTCTCTCACTGTCGTGTGTGGTGTGCAGTGGAGGAGGACGATAGCCCGTTCTTGGTGGCCACCACGCATCTGTCGGTGTGGTCCGACGACGCCGAGAGCGAAGCCATCCGTCTCAAGCAAACCCAGGACTTGCTCAGGTACTCTCTCTTGCTCTCCTCCGATGATCGATCAGGCGCCGCTCCCAACACACGACGTGCGCAGTGCCATAGACATGTGGAAGAAGGAGAAGGAGGCGGAGGTGGGCCAGGAAGATCTCCCCATCGTGCTGTGCGGCGACTTCAACTCAACGCCAGACTCAGCCATCTATGCCCTCCTCACGTCCGGCCAAGTCCGCGCCGCTGCCGCCGCCTCAGGTCGACCGGCCGGTCCGCGCGGCAATCGCGGCGGCGGCCCTGCCAAGTCGCCAGCGGCAGCGGCGGCTGGTCGATCGTCCGCCTCTCGCCAGCAACAGCAGCGAGCGCCATGGCGCAGTGCCTATGCGCTGCACCAGCAGACCGTGCCCGATGCCGAAGCGAAGGATGACGCGGCGCCTGCGTCGTCATCGACAAGCGGCGAGCCTCGATACACGACCCTGCTGCCACACTCGGCGCAGGTGGTGGACTACATCCTGTGGCCTGCCGCCTCTTCCATGCGCGTGAGCGCTCTGGTGCCCATCCCGCAGGTGGCCGAGGGCAGCGGCCTGCCCTCTGCCATCTACTCGAGCGATCACTTCAGCCTCATGTGCGAGTTCGTTTGATCCCTTGGCGATGGGTCGGGATGAAGAAATTTGAAAAGAAAACATTTTCACAAACCATTCAAAAGAAATGTTAAAGAAATGACTTATCGTAGCATGTCGACGAAATAATATCTCCGGAACGGCGGAAGAGAACTCTTGGCCGTGCGCATCTCGCGAGGACGATCTCGGGCCGGCGCGCATTGCACACCACCACCCAAGAAACATGGAGGACAGAGAGGAGGGCAATGCGGTCGCGGAGGTCAAAAAGCACATGACGTTGGAGGAGCTGTGTATGCAGCGGGAGGGGGAGCCGGCGCCTTCGTCGCGGCTGGTGGATGAGGCGGAGGACGACACGCACAAGATTTTGTCGAGGAGGAGGGGAAAGAAGAAGCAGCACAACAAGAAGAACAAGAAGGAGGAGGATAGCAAAAGAGAGTCAGCCGACGAGGAGTTCACGTCCACGGCTGCCGCACAAACGACACACGCCGACGTCGTGGAGGAGACCGAGGCGACGCCACCGCGAGAGACGCAGTCCCTCCCCATGGACGCCGTCACCGTACGAATTTAAATTATTTTTATTTAAAAATCAACCTAAATTTTCCCTATTTTTGTAAATTTTATTACGATTTTATTTACAATTTTTGTATCAGCTTTTCAATTTTTTGTATATTTGTAAATTATTATTTTGTTCAATTAATTTTGTTTATTTCCCGCCGAGGACAGGAACAGGCGACGGGCGAGCGGAAGCTGGTGCGATGGCACACGCTGAAGCTGTCGCGGCCCACGGTGGAGCGGAATGCGGTGCAGGAGGGCGACCTGATGTGGGTGCAGTCGCGCAAGGACATCCACCGCGTGGGCCTCTCGCTCTCGCCCACCCTCCTCTGGATCAGGAAAGCCGGCAAGGACTACTTCTCGCCCTTTATCGAGATCGCCAACATCAGCAACGTCTACATGAAGAAGGTGCGCTCATCGTCGTCGTCATCTCTATCTCGCGTGCGCGTGTGTGTGCGCGCGTCGTGTGCGCATGTGCGTGAGGGACATGCACTCACGTCAGTGCTCTCTGGTGCCTCTTCAGGAACCTACGATGATTCCACCTTCGGCGCTCGGTGAGATAAAGGAGGAGAAGGAGGAAAATGACAAGGACAGAGAGCAACAGGCGAAGGAAGAGAAGGAGCATAAGGAGAAGGAGAAAGCCAAGGAGCAGAAGGCGAAGGCGACGAGGGATAGCGCTGCGGATAACGCGACAAGGAGACGCAAGTCCTTTAGCGACGTGCCCGAGCCGGAGGACCTCGAAGGCGAGGTCGAGACTAAACGGCCGGCCAGGCCGGGCAGCAGGATCGGATCCGCCATCAAGCGAGGAACGAGCATGAGCCTGCGAAGGACGCCGTCGCCCTCGAGCCTGCAGGCCGAGGCGTACCACAGCTTCGTGATCGAGGTGCGGCGCAAGGAGTTCACCACCAACATCGTCACCCACGTCTTTGCGTTGGAGGACAAGAGCGAGGTCGAGGCCTGGGTCACCGCACTTCACAAAGTCATCATCGCCTTCCGTTGCGAGCAGAGGGTGCGCCGGTGTTGTGGTTGTCGTGTATCTGATCATGCGTCGTTTGATCTCATCTTCTTTGTCGCACACACTCGCGCACGCCCGCATACACGCACGCACACACGCACGCACATGTACAGAAAACGCTCTTGGAGGAGCGTGCACAGGCGTTGGCCGAGGGCAACGACGGCGACGACAAAGGCAAGGAAAAGGGAAGCGGTGGCAGCGGCGGTAGCGGAGGCAGCGGAGGCCGAAACCTGTCCCCGCGCAAGTCGGGGGCCGCGTCTCCCGCCGGTGTGGAGGAACTGCCGGAGCTCACTTACCATGCGGACCTGCTGACGGGCCTGTCGTCGGTCATTCCCGGCGAGACAGAGAAGCAGCGGGCGCGCCGCCTCAAGCAGGAGGTGAGAGACGAGTTGCAGGAACGCAAGCGACGGGGCAAGGCCGAGGCCAAGCTCACTCTGTTCGGGCTCGTCACGACCAAGGGCTACCCGATCGAGGAGCACAAGGTCACCACTCCCGACGGCTACATAGTCACGCTCCATCGCATTCCTCACTCCAAGAGCGAAACCGGATACAGCACGAGGTACATTCCCCCCCCCCTTCTCTTTCTTCGTGAAGCAGGCCCTAACCTGGTGCTGGTGTTGTCGTCATAGACCTGCAGTGTTCCTGATGCACGGGCTCATGGATTGCTCGGTCACATGGATCATAAGCGAAAGCCACAAAGCTCTGGGCTTCATCTTCGCCGACAATGGGTTCGTTCTCGGTTGTTGTCCACCGGCGTCACACCACGCGAGGCGTCGTGTTGCTCACACCTCCCTCCTTCATAGGTTTGATGTGTGGATGGGCAACAGTCGAGGCAATCGATTCAGTCGCGAGCACGCAAAGTTCAAAGTCGACAGCGCCCAGTACTGGAAGTGCGTTGCGTCACTCCCTGAGTCATGTCCTGTGCTCACAGGCGTATTGACTCGCGTGTGCGTGTGTGCGTGCGCGTGCAACACACAGTTTCAACCGCGATGATCTGGTGAAGGATGTGCGATCCTCGATCGACTACGTCCTCAACTACACAGACCAACAGCATCTCGTCTACGTTGGTACAGACCCGCCAGTCCGTTTCCGTGGGGATCTGGGCTTGCGCAATGATTGCGTGGTCTGACTAACGTGTGCGATCACAGGCCACTCGCAGGGAACCAACGTGATGTTTGCCATGATGGCCACGCAGCCCGACGTGCGGAGCAAGATTAGCATAGGCTTAGGTGCGCATGTTACATGATGCGCTCAGTGCAGTGACTCTTTTGTTGATCAAAGGCGCAGCTGGTGTCCTGCGTTGGCTGACTACATACACGTACACGACATGCAGCACTGGCTCCAGCGGCGTACGTGCACAATCAAAAGTCCAAGATGATGACCTACCTGGCCAACATGCAAACCGACAAGATATTCCAGTTCATGGGCATCAAGGCCTTCTTGGTACGCCCACGCACATCTTCCCGTTCCAGCACACACAACATGTCCCCGCTCGCTGCTGACCGAGTCCGGATAGACCACGGGGACGTGGCTCAACAACATCACGCCAGGTCTACTCCTCTACTCAGCACAGGGCACCAGGTACGCCTGCGCCTGTGTGTGGTGTGGTGTGTACGCTTGTGTTGACGCGCTCTCTCATCATCTTGCGTTCTTAGACTTGTGACACGACTCATATTCGACAACATGTGCGGGTGGAACCCCGATAACAACTTTTCACTGGATCGCATGCCTGTCATCGCTGCTCATCAGCCCGGCGGCACGTCGGTCAAGGTCATGGCCCACTGGTACGATTACTTGCGGCGCGCGCCTCCCACCCGTGTCCCGACGTGTGGTCACCAACTCGATCGCTCGCTTGTGCGGTACAGGGCCCAGTCAATCCGTAATGGCACGTTCAGCCACTTCGACTACGGGGCGAAGGAGAACTTGGAGGTCTATGGGCAGAAGGTTCCACCGCCCTACGACCTCAGCAGCATTCACGACGCTCGAGTACGTACCTCTCACCACACCACATCACTTGCACACGACTCGTGGTGTCGTTGTGTACCGTGTACGCGGCGTACTGATCAGGTATGCTCGTGTGTGCGTGTGTGTATCAGGTGGCCGTCTTCTACGGCGGGGAGGACAAGCTAACCACCAAGGTGGACGTGGAGCGCCTCCTCTCGGAGCTTCCCGAGGACACCGTGGCCTTTGTGCAGTACGAAGAGGAGTATGGCCATCTCGACTTTGTGTGGGGCGACGACGCTCACATTCGGTTCGACCCTCCCTCCCTTCTCCTTACGAGCACCCACACAAGCTGCTGTGTGAGCGTGGTGTGGTACCTCGTGCCTTACCATCGACTGCACACTGGCGCGCCGCAGAGTCTATCCCAAGCTGGTGGAGCTGGCCAAGAAGCACTACAAGCTCGCCGAGAAGAGGCGACGGAAGCAAGAGCAGCAGCAGAAGCAGGACGAGATGGTCAAGACGGCGCGCGAGGGAGGCGAAAGCGACAGGGAGGACAAGGACGACCCGCAAGGCTCCTCTCCGTCCTCCAGATCATCCAACGACCACCACCACGACCACCGTCAGCCCCAGGAGGGAAAGGAGAACGGCAAGAAGGACGACAAGGGCGAGGACCGAAGCAAGAAGGAGCGGAAGAAGGGGAAGAAGACGAAGAAGGCCACGAGCCAGGTCGACCGCGAGCTCGTCGTCTTATCTCACGCCGACCTCGCGACGCCCAAGGCCATGCAGGACGGGGAGCTGCCAGTGGTTACGACTGCCCTCGCCGAAGCTTGAGTGAATCATCTGAGATGTACACTGGGTAATGCGAGCGCAGCCTGTAGTACGGCTAACCTTTCATCGAACAATAGACGGCCTCCCGCTCCACTCAGGGTCACCCACTACACCCACTCCAGACCACACATTCGGTCATCACCAGATCCACAAGGTGAGCGCGAGACAGAGCCATGGGGGCATTTGAAAGGACCAAACACAACGGCATGGTGGCGATGGTAAGTGTGGTTTCTTCATCAACGTGAGTGAGGAAGAAGGTTGGGGGGAGGATTGGTGATGCCGTTCTGGGTGGTGTTGAGATTGGCGTTGGCGTTGTTGTCGTGCAGTTCTGTACTTACTCGACCTTGACGGAGCCATAGATGGCGTAGACGAACCAGTAGCACGAGAAGAAACCCACCACTCCGGTGAGCGTGAAGAACTCGAGCGTGATAATTCCAGTGTATCCTGTTCGTCGTCGTCATCACCAGAAGCCCCACTACCGTCAGCCACAAGGCAGGCCAAAGGGGGGATTTATCTCCTCATAGGTGCGCCAAGGGAGGGAGCGTACCAACGTAGAGGCAGATGGAGACGAGTTTGGTGATCTGGAGCTTGGGCATGAAGTAGAACACGGAGAAGGAAAACAGGTAGAGGGCGGATGCCGCCGGCGTGAGGAACGCTCGCCACCACCAGTGGTAGTCCTATGAGCGAGTTGGCCACATGGCGTGGTTAGATCGCATGCGAAGCGCAACACGCGCGTCGGGAGAGAGTGGGAGGGGACCAACCTCGCTACACAGCTGGAAGTAGCACATCACGATGGTGATCTCGGCACAGGTGATGGCCAAAATGACGAACACGAGGAAGAGGAAGCCAAAGAGGTAGTAGAACTGGTGCAACCAAATCGACGACCTGTACACCATGCGAGTGAGTCGATGCGCGCAAGAGCTGCCTGCTCACCTCATGAAAGGGATGCGCGTACCAGATGAAGAAGAGCTCGATCAAGATGGCACCAAAGGGAAGAACGCCACCAAGCAGGATCGACACCAACGGGCGCGTATACCTAGGTAGAGAAGAGAGAATTAGAACGCGCAGGAAGGGGAAATGTGACAACGTGGGTGTATGTGTACCAAAGCTGCTCAGGGATCTGACGGGGGATGAGGTTGATGCGGATGTTGGAGGGCTCAGCCACGACCTGCAGACAGAGGTGAAAGCGTCAGCGATCAACAGCGGTCATTGCGCCACAGCGATCATTAGCACGGTCAATACCTCGCCCTTGTTGCCGAAGTAGGCACCGGCGAAGGTGAGGGGCAGCGAGACGCCGAACCACAAAACGATGAGCTCCAGCAGGGTGAGGAACGGAATGGCACCTTTGGGTTGGAATAACAAGCGCGCATATTAAGAGACATGGACCAAATGAGTTGCAGAAGGGAGGAGCGCAGGTGTACCAGATGAGTGCTGGCCAGAGATGAGGAAGTTGATGACCAGGAAGATGCCAAACGCCACACCGGGATAGAGGAACATCGCCTGCGCGAATATCGATGTGCGTGGGCACCACCGTGAGAAATCTACAAAGAAATGCGAGTCCTGCGAGACCATGTTGCGTACCAGCAACGTGCAGCGCTTCCAGTGCACACCCTTGAACATCTTGTAGGTACGGCACGCGAAGTAGCCGTTGAGCACTCTATGCAGAGGAGCACCATGTACAAAGTTGTTAGCAATTAGATTCAAACCCACAGTTGTGAATGCCTCGTGAAGAGCGTACCCCATAACAATAAGGAGCACCACCATGGCGGTCATCAGGCTACCGCGGTTGGCGGGAGACAGGAATCCCAGCAGAGCAAAGGCTGACCAAGCATCAGTCAACGACAAACTGGATGAGTTGCTACTCTCCTGCTCACATTTTGCCTAATTCTGGGGTACCCATGGTGATTACAGTCATGCCCAGCGTCTGAACGCCAGAGCCCACCGAAGCGGCCAAGAGCATGGGCCAAGCTGGGGCACGGAAAACGTCGGCGTGCACCAGCTTCCATCCGGTCTCCTGCACGTCCCTTTGGTATGAGTGCTACCATTCATCGCAATGGACGAGCCTTGGCAAGTACCTCGAGCACGTCGTTGCCTTCGTCGTCGCGCTGAGCGTTGTACCGGCGCAGATCAGCCCTCAGCACGCGCAGCAAGATCATCGCCACGATACCACTGCATGATAGAGGGACAGGTTAACAAAGACAACAGGGAAGGAGCTCTGGGCAAGCGGTTTGTGTCGTACGTGAGGAAGAGAACAACAAGGGACGAGTTAAGAATGGAGAACCAGTGCACTTGGTCGTCGGTCATCATGAAGTATGAGTCCCATCGCGAGGCCCACTTGATGTCGCTCCTCTGATTTGGTCAACACCCACGAGACGAATTAACAATGCTCGAGACGTCACGTGGGGGAGGCTAAGGGAAGCGAGCGTACCACCCACGTGGCTGAGTAGGTGAAGACGATGGTGGCCTCCTTCTTTTCATTAAGCGCCTGCGCAGGCGTGGACGCTGGGGACGGGGTGACGCCGTAAGACGCGTGCGGCGATAACAAACAAAGCAAGGGAGGGTGATGGTACTGAGCTGGTCGCATGTTTCAGGATGGCCACCAGCAGGGTACGTTGTGGAGTGATCCACACTGTCAAGAAGGAAAAAGCGTTGGTTAGGCATCATGACGACACTAGCGCTCGCCTGCTCGAGGCATGAAGGTGATGGCAACCTGTAGGCCTTGACCTCAAAGCCCACCACACGGACGCCCATCGCGGGTGCGGCGTCAGCACCCGCGGCGGCGGCGGCAGCGGCGGCAATGGGCTCCTCGTGGTAGAGGATCGTCATCGCGATGTGGTTGTTCAAGGCTGGCTTGGTCTCCTTGCTTCCGGGCTTCACGTGGATCTGGCGTCCAAGTGGGTATCCGTCCTCGTAGATCTGCGCACCACAGAAGCCAGAGGCGATATGAGCCGGCCTTGCTGCATCAACTAACTGTGTGCTTCACTTCTTACGTACGTGAGAGCCGTCGAGCATGAGGTGCTTCTCAGCGGATGGGAGAGCATCGAGGAGCCTGTGGGATCATAGCAAAAATCCATTAATGAATTTCAGCATTAATCGTTGGAGTGTGGAGGGGACCAACCAATGCACTCGGTACTCCTGACGAATCTTCTCCACGAACTGGGCCACCTCGTCGGCCTTGTACGTGCGCTTGCATACCACCTGGCACGTCTGATTGATCTTGGCCGAAATCTGATGGAATTGGGGGGAGGGGGCGTGAGGTTCTGCCGCGCCAAGCTTGCGACGACCCGACGAGAAAATGAGGCCCTCGAGGGCCCGGGCGGCATCAGGGTGTACCTTGTAGAGCGAGTTCTCGATGACGTCGCCCAAGAGGATCTCGCCAAGAGACTCGCGCGAGTCCTCAACGTTCTCGGGCTGGCAGAAGGGAAGGAAGTAGTACTTGAAAGGCAGCTGGGTGTGGATCGACGTGATCTTGTTCACGTCCACCGCGATCTGGTCACCTGTTCCATGGGAAGGTTAGCAGGGACAAAGACGCGGCCGAGACCAACTGGATAATGTGTCATTGGTTAGGTCTTTAGGATTACCCTCGGCATACTCTGTCGGCGCGATACCGGGAAGGTAGAACCATCCCATCGCTCCCTGAGACGCCAGCATAACCACCATGAAGAGACCGAGAACGAGAGTACTCCTCTGAACCGCCGCCATCTTCGCTGCGCTGGAGTCCGTCACCTTCAACGACCAAGTTGCTCCGAGACTGCCCGAGAAGAGCACTTCCCTAGCTTTTTGCTTTAAATGGAAATTAGTTGCTCTTTTTTGGATATGCCAGTTCCTTTTTTCAAATTTGGAATTAAAAATATGTTAGGCTCCACAGCGCATAAGCAAGAGGGAAAGAAAGTTGATCAAGGGGAGCCTGAGCCAGGAAACAAGGTCTGGGCAGGGTGCGCTTGTTCGGTCATGGATGTGGTCACGGAGATGAAGACGTTCAAGGCCTCTCGGCAGGAGGCCGATCAAGGTGAGGAGGAGTGGGTGTACAGAGTGAACGAGGTGCTGGTGGACGACAACGAGGTGGGGCAACACCAGCTCTATGATGACGCCTACGCCGAGTGGTTCTTCGATGCTGTTATGTCGGAGGAGGAGTGGCGCGAGGTGATCGACCACGTGAACGACATATGGCGACCAGCTGGTAAGCTATGGCACCAGCACCTACCGCACTCAACCAGTTTATAACCTAACCTTTCATGGTGCTGCAGCGTATAGCGTGCGACGGCTAGACCTGTGGATGAAGCAAGGCTGGCAGAACTACCTGATCTGCTACCTGCCGTGCATCATGCAGCACGAGCATGAGGTGGAAGAGGTACGCCGTGCCTGGGATATGGAGACGCAGAACGCTGACCTGGATAGGCCCGGACAGACCTTGAACGTGAAACGACGAGAGCTAGTCGAGTATCTGCACCAGGTGAACGCACAGTACCAAAGCCGAGGTTTACTGTTCGACCTCAGGTACCGACATATGTCGCTCAAGCTCTGTGAAAGTGCGCTGACGTTAATGATGCTCATCCACGCTACGTGTCCTCAGGGAACACATCGACCGACCACGTACCTTCATACAAGTCTACAAGGGCAAGCTAGATGGGTGAAGTGGAGTGCCCCACCTGCAGCCCAGCACAGAGTCACCCTTGCCATGCACCAACCAAGCCTGGTCTACATTTTTATTGTATTTTTTAAATTTCCACACAAAAGATCGCAGGAGGAGGCGAGTGTGGGAGGCAAAGTCATTCATGGTTAGATCATCGTTCCTCTGCTGCGTGGCAGCGCTGCTCCTTGTGGTCACGACGATCGTCACGATCTTGCCGCAAGTTTCGGCAGCTGCGTCGTCGGTCGCGTGTGATGGCGACACCTGCACCGCCCCCGTCCTCAAGATCGGCGTCATCGGTGCTGGTACGTCAATTAACTGACCTTGATTATTTTAATTTTAAAGCAAGCCCTATAGCGCCTTCCACCTGCCATCTTGTTCAGATTGCACAATTATTTGTAAATTTAAATAATAATAATAATAATTTAAATAAATAATTATGGGTTCTCGCAGGTATTGGTGGCGCGTCGGCTGTGCGTTTCCTGCGGCGTGGGTTGCCGCTGGCGGACATCCACGTCTATGAGAGGGACAGCTTCGTTGGCGGTACGCTTCTTGTTGCTCCCACACGACTCCTTGCGCTACCGCAGCTCATCACTCTCATGCAGGCCGTGTACGCTCCATGGAGATCGAGGGAGAGCGCATCGAGGTCGGAGCATCGGTCTACCACGTCTCCAACCGCTACTTTGATGACTTTGTTCATGAGCTCGGCCTCAAGCGCAAGGAGCCGCCCAATCTGGGTACCACGCCCTCTCTCTCTCTCTCTCTCTTGTTCTCTTGCGAGCTTGTGACAACCGTCCTGGTACTCACCACCATCTTGATTCAGGTCTGTGGGGCATTTGGAACGGTAGCGAGTTCGTGGTGCACGAGAGTGAGTGGTTGCTGCTCACCTTGACCAAAATGCTGTACCGCTATGGGCTGTCTCCGTTCAAGGTGTGCTGCTGGTCCGCCTAGCTGTGGTGCTTGCAATCGAGTACGTGTGTGCCAGATCTTTCTAACTTTCTTTCGCGAACAGGTGGAGAACATGGCTTCTCTCGTCAAGGAGCGCTGGGTCGAGGCCTACACCAAGCTGGAAAACAGTACGACCGCCCATTTGGCCAGTGTGTCCAACCCACTCGACGCAAGCACCTCACATTGTTTGGTTGGTCGGTTGGTTTGTTGGTGTGTTATGCTAGGTTCCTTTGAGACGTCTGAGGCATTACTGGGATCGCTCAATGTCTCGCACTTTGCGCAGCAGAGCCTTCTCAAGGCTCTCCAGGGTACACTTGTCGATGTGACATGCTAACATTCGGCCCCAACAACTTACGCCTTGTGTCCAGATGGAGGAGTGAGCAAGGAGTACATTCACGAACTCGTTACCGCAATCGAGAGGGTCAACTACGGCCAAAGCCCAGGTGCGCACACGACGTAACATGTCACATAGCGCGCATGTTTGACCCTTGCACCAAGCGACTGACGACCGGTCGATCCACAGTGATGAATGCGTTTGCAGGGTTCGTAGGTCTTGTGGGGAGCGGCAAGGAGACCTTGTTCTCTGTTGAGGGTGGCAATCATCTGGTATCTTCGTATCCCCTTCATCACGAAGTCAGTCTGGCAACACGCTAAACGTCGCACTGCGCCAGGTGGTCGAAGGACTGATCAAGGCTGCTAAAGCCAAGCTGCACCTGAACAGCAAGGTGACAGGAGTGGCGGCACTGGACCAAGGTGCGCGCGCTTGCCAAGGAATCGTCGACACCACAGATCAAACCATGATCTGACTCTTATTCTCTGGTGCATTATGACAGACGGGGCGACAAAGTACCGGATCAAGTACAGCCGCGCCGGTCAGGAGCTTGAGGACACCTTCGACGCGGTAATGACATGCCTACCTCTCATAAAATTCCCTGTGAGGGTGGGCACTGAGGCTTGCGCTTTCCTCTTTGCATCCAGGTGATCATCGCCACACCGCTGGAGTTCACCGATCTCTCGCTCTCGCTTGGCGCAGAGGAAGTCACCGGCGGAGGTACACCCACGCTGGAAGTGGGGGAAGCGAGAATGTGCTCTTGTTCACGTACTGATGCTAATGTACGTCTGTGTGCGCAAGACCTACCTGCCGCGGCGGGCAAGAAGCGTCCTTACCAAACCACGCACGCCACGCTGGTACAGTGCACCTCTTTCCAACTCTCCTCCGCCCGTGACAAGTGCAGCAGCTTCTCTGACCACTCTGAACCTTTACCAGGTCGTGGCATCTGAGCTCAAGCGGTCCTTCTTTGGTGTAGCTGGTACGCTCCCTCTCGCACGTTCCCTCTCATACATCTGGTCCTCAGGTCATCGATCCAACCCGTCACCTCACCGGTTTGAGTACTCAGACGACGAGTGGATTCCCTCGTTCGTGCTCACGACCGAAAACTCCAGCATCCCCTTCAACTCGGCCTCGGCCATCAGGTACGAGACTGTCTCCCTCCGCCCACCACCGCTCACCGCTGACTTGTGTCTGTGTCGTACACAACCTTCCATGCTAGGATACTCAACGAAACGCACAACATCTACAAGGTCTTCTCGCGCCAGGCAATGTCCGATGACACTCTCGTACGAGAGGATCCCTCCCCTTCACGCACACATCTTCGCGCTCGATTGTCACACCATCATCATTCATGCCATCTTGCTGCAGGATCGCCTCTTTGGCGGGCGAGTGCGCACCTTCCGCCAGGAGTGGGCCGCCTATCCCGTCCTCACGCCATACCCCTTTAGCGAGTGGCCGCGCATCAAGCTCCACGGTATGGGCGCCGTCTCTCCTTCCTGTCTGTTGGATTTCTTGAGTGTTGTCGCCGCGGTGCGCCATCGGTGGTCTTTTGCCCCTGACAGCGCTGGACTTGGCTTTTGGGGCGGCGCACAGATAAGCTGTACTACGCCAACGCGTTCGAGAGCGCAGTATCATGCATGGAGACGCAGATCGCCTCGGCTCGCAACGTCGCCAACCTCCTCCTGCGCGACCTCTCCCGGTGAAAACGCTGTGCGACACACGATTTCTTTTGAGTTTCTTTTTGGCTTTGAAAACTCAAATTTTTTCGTGGAATTCGAGGTTTTGGTTTTCTGCGTTTGGATCAAATTTGCTGGATTTCTGATTGAGCCAAAGAGAGGACGAAAGGAAAGCCGAAGATGGCAGAGGCGGCAAGACGCGCCCAGAAGAAGAGAAGGCTCGACGATGAGGAAGATGGGGACTATGGCGAAGAGGCGGAGTTCGAGCTCGAGCTAGAGGAAGAGGAAGTCAAGCCGGCGCCAAGGAGAGGACGCAAGAGAAAGAGCGAGGAGACCGGACCGGCTGCAGCATCATCTGCGGCCAAGAAAAAGGCGAGCGGTGCCAAGGGGGGCAAGCAAAAGGCCGTCGAGCCGAGTAGCGGGGGCGAGGAAGAAGAAGACGAAGAAGACGAAGAGAGCCGCCCGGCCAAGAAACCACGAAGCCCGGCCAAGGCTGCGGCTCCGAAGAAGAAGACCACCACACCACCCACCAAGAAGGCGGCAGCGTCGGCGGCAGGAGGCAAGGAGAAGCCCACCAACAGCGAGGATTTCTTCAAGAGGAAAGATTTCGTGAACCAGTACTACTCGGCTGTGTGGACGCTCGAGAAGAAGGCCAAGGACACCAAGGAGAAGACCGTCGTCACTGAAGAAGGTGCTGAAACCGGTCTTTTTCGTGTCCTATGGGTGCTCTTCCTCCGAGTCACGCCACGCGCACTCGCTCACTGAGAGGTGTGGTGGTGCACCGCTAAAGGTTGCATTACGATTGAGTGGGACCGAGTGACGCTGATGAACATGAACGGCAAACCCATCGGCAATGCTACGCTGGTACGTAAAGCAGCGCGCGTGGTGTTTTCATCTCCATCACTTCACACATGTAATGTGCGAGTGCATGAACCCTGGTGCTTCATTCTGACTGAACCACATGCATGCGTGCATGGCGGTATGTCCAACAGGTGAGACGAGCGAGCGAGCCGGCAGGCGAAGACGGCGAAGAAGTCGAAGGACGCGTCTTTGTACTGAAGGGCAAGAAGGAGTCAGAGATTCTGTTCGAGCCCGGTCAGCATTTGGTCATCGGCACCAAGCAAGTACAGGTTCGTGTCGCTACCGCTGGGCTGCCCGCCGCTCCTTCCTGGAGTATACTCGTTCACACTCCTTCTTCTTTGTCTGTGCGCCAGCTCGTGGAACCGCTGTCCGCCGACGAGTTCAAGGATGGCACTTTCTTCTTGACGCAGTGCTCAGGCCACGAGATACGGCAGAAGGCGCAACAGCTCGCAGTTTCTTCTCCCACCAAAGCGGCTGCGCCTCTGATACGGATCGACGGACCAAGGTACAGGAGCCACGCCACCAGTGCTCATCGATGATTGAGTTTGTATCCACTGCTAAGCCGGCCACGGTCCCTACTTTATGTCTATGCAGGTTTCGGTTGGCTGCGGCGCGCAAGCCGCGACCTGGCACCTTTCGCGTGCCAATCAAGGGTGAAAAGCCCGAAGAGAAGGAAAAGACGCACAACCACGACCCCGACGCTCCAAACGCTCTCGTTCTCTATCGCGCGCCCAAGTTCGACAAGTATGACACATTCATTCATCTTGCTCTCTCTCTCTCTCTCTCCTCTCACTGCGTCGCAGAACAAACGGCGGTGGCATGACCTGCACGCACGTGGCGCTCCACTAACTCTATGTCTGTCGTTAAACCCTAGGAGCAAGACATCAATTGTTGTGGATCCCATCTTGACCAAGTATCTACGGCCGCATCAACGTGAGGGAGTCCAATTCCTCTACAACTGCATCACTGGACAGGGCGGCTTCAAGGGAAACGGGGCGATCTTGGCTGATGAAATGTACGCACCGCTTTCTCTATTGTTGCAGAGGACACCAGGTACAAACTCATCGCTGATGGTTGTTGCTTTCCTTCTCGTGACTCTTGCAGGGGTTTGGGCAAAACGTTGCAGTCCGTGACGTTGCTGTGGACAGTATTGTGCCAAGGAACGGACGGATCGTCACTTGTCAAGAAGGCCATGATCATTGCACCCAGTTCTCTTGTGAAGGTGACACCTCTCCTTCCTAAAGTCGTGATGGTGACGCGCAACTAACGGGCAAACTAATGGCGTAAACGCGCAGAACTGGTACATGGAGGTGCACAAGTGGCTGGGCCAAGATAGCCTGACCATGCTTGCCATCGGAGAGAACAAGACTAAAATCTCTTCTGATCTCGAAGACTTCAAGCGAAACAAGATTCAACTGCTCATTATCTCCTACACACAAGCCCTCAGGTTCGCTCCTATCGCACGTGTGATGTAGATGCCACGGCTCGTTCTGATGCTTCTTGTTGATGTCTAAACCAGGAACATCGACGTCCTGTGCGACACTAAGGAACTGGACTTGGTGATTTGCGACGAGGGCCACAGGCTAAAGGTATGCGCACACGCGTGCTTCTCGGCAGCAATGCAGGCTTGAGCTTTGTATTGACCCTATCGCACACACGGGCGCACCACATCGCCAAAGAACTCTGAGATCAAAACCACGAAAGCGCTGATGAAGCTGAAGAGCAAACGTAAAGTCATCCTCTCAGGAACGCCGATACAGGTACGACTTGTTGTTTTTCCCCATTCCTTGCAGAGCCGTTGTCACTGATGAACGAACTTCCTCAACAACCACCTTTCTTCCCTCTGGCAGAACGACCTGGAAGAATTCTACTCGATGATAGAGTTTGTCAACCCTGGCATTCTTGGTACGTCCCAGACCCAGAACACAACGTTGGAGCATTCTCCTCATCGTGCTACGCCACAACAGGCGAACGAGAAAAGTTCAAAAAGGTGTTCGAGGAGCCCATCATGGCGGGCCGACAACCCGGGGCTACAGAGAAGGAGAAGTCCATTGGTGACGCCAGGTCAAAGATGGTACCCAGAAGAGCCTTTAAACCTCGCCGTGCGCACGGAATGGCTCGCTAACGGTCATCAATCCTCTTTCCAACGTTGCAACAACAGCTGTCCAGCCTCACCAGCATCTTCATTCTGCGACGAACGGCTGACATCTTGCGCAAGTATCTGCCGCCTAAAGGTAAGAATTGCAACTGTGTCACCCAGCTCCTCCCGGTTGTTGTGGAAGAAGTTGGTTGATCACACACTCGCGCGCAGTTGAGTACACGGTCTTCTGCCGTCTGGCGCCACTACAAAAGGCCATCTATCGGGCCATCGTGCGTGAGAAGATGAAGGTTGCACTCGAGACTGGCCGGCGCGACGACGCTCTCTCCTCCATCACGATGTTGAAGAAGCTTTGCAACCATCCCTCTCTTGTCTATTCCATGTGCCAGGTACGCAGCTTTACTATGTTACGCCATGAAGCTCCGTTGCCTGATTCTCCTCCTGTGGGTGGGTTGTGTGCAACAGAAAAACCCGGGTGCGAACCGAGCAACCCTCGAGGCTTTCCCAGCCAAGTTCCAGCCGTTGGAAAGCAATCCCCAGCTCTCGGGTATGACCCTCTTGCACGTTTACTTAGGAGCTGATCATTCTCGATGCAGCGTACTCGTGTATGCAAACCTCCATGTTGTGTTTTATACCAACCTCACTATGGCATTGTTCTTTTCCACTACAGGCAAGTTTCTGCTGCTCGACAGCCTGCTGAAGGAGATCAGAAAGCGTACCAAGGATCGCATTGTCATAGTGTCCAACTATACGCAGATATCCTATTTAGCCTCTCCCCTTCTCTCGCCTTCTTTCCCATCCTCCCTTTCGCTTCAGCTCTTTGTCGATTGCGCGCTGCTCCTTAACTTGCAATCGTAAACCCTCAAGGTTATCGCCCATCTCTGCCGATTCCGGTGCGTTGCGCTCTTTCAATCTGCTCGCTCGCGTGCAACGTTGTACTCTCCCTTTCTCTTGAGTGTAGCTAATCTCACTTCCGGCAACGATTAGATCGTGGGGCTACTTTCAGTTGGATGGCGGCACTGCTGTCAAGCAAAGGCAGAATCTAGTCGACCAGTTCAACAACCCGTTTGCCACCGAGTGTACATGCTCCTCTTTCGCGAGACCCGCGCAGCTGTTTTGCCTTTTCTCTAACACTAGCTGTCGTTCGCATGCGTGCGTGTCACAGTCATCTTTCTGCTCTCAAGTAAGGCTGGAGGCGTCGGCCTCAACCTGATTGGAGCAAACCGGCTCATCCTCTTTGACCCCGATTGGAACCCAGCCAACGACTTGCAGGCCATGGCGAGGTACGTGCTATAATTCTGGCATATAAGTTTCTTCCGGCAGTAGCCGCGTTAGCGATGATGCACTCTTGAGTGCACTCTGATCTCCCTTGGGTTCCTCTTCCTCGCAGAGTCCATCGAGATGGTCAGAAGAAGAAGGTCTTTGTCTACCGTTTCCTTGCCACTGGTACAATCGAAGGTACAACACACACACACACACACAGAGGCAAGCATGAAGCTTTATCATGGTGCATCATCGCTAACGTGGCCCCGGGGCACGAGCAGAAAAAATCTACCAACGTCAGATCACCAAGCAAGGCCTCTCTAGCAGCGTAGTGGACGCCAAAACGGAGACCAAGACGCAGTTCACTCTTGATGACCTCAGGGTACACCGTTTGACGCTTCTCCGCGCGTTTGAGTTACGACGACAACTGATTGCGCGCGCAACATTCACTCACACCAGGATCTGTTCAAGTATCGTTCCAACACCCTCTGCGAAACACATGACCTCTTGGACTGCAAATGCTGCGTTACCAAAGTCGAAAAGGAGGAAGGAGACGAGGTGCGCATGCGATGCACTTACTTCCATGCTCGAACATATGGCTCCCTCGTGAGAGTCATCTCGCTAAAGACATCAACTTTATCTCCATCAGGACGACGGGTTTATCGACGACGATGATGCAGATCGAATCGAGCCGGGCTACATCGTGCGGCGGGTGAAGAAGAAGGACTTTTCAGGAGAGGAGCTCGAGGGCTGGGACCACTACCCGTCCGTTGATTATGTACAGGTGTGTACATCCTTCTCTCTTTCTCTGCAGGAACTTGTTGTCATTGTCAGTCCCCGCTCTCCAGCGACTTGCTTGCGGACTGACACGCAATCGTCATCATGGCGTGCAGGACGAGATGCTGAAGCGCGCGGTGCAGGAAACGATCACGTTCATCTTCGCGAAAGAAAACGAGGAGCCAGGGGCGGAAGTCGCTGTGGCTGAGGAAGAAGTTGGTGAGCAGGCAGACGACGACGAAGAAGAAGGAGAAGAAGATGACGATGATGACGATGACGAGGAGGAGGAGGTGTGAGTAGTACCTCAGCTCACAAATACCTTGTTGTTTCTTTTCCTGTAATTTCTTCGGTTCATTTCTCGTCGCGTTTGAAAGAGAAAACGCCGAAGAAATGGGACGTGTGCGTGGATGCACTCACGCAGCGATTGACCGAAAGCTGTTGGTGACGTAGAGAACAACCACACCGTGGCCATCCCCCCTGTGCGCAGTCTCAGCCACTGTCCCCACGACCCAAGTACGTGACGTCGTTTTCTCCCACACCTCGAGAACAGATTTGAATTCTCGTTCTCGATTTTGCCGATTTGGCCGCGAAGAGATGAAGGCGAAGGAGACGGCGATGCGTCGAGGCATCACACAGCCAACAGAGGACCCCGCAGCCTCTGCGAGCGCACAGGGTCCGCCTGGGGAACAGCCATTGGCGCCCAAGCGCGCGGGGCCGAGCAAGAGCCGGTTCGAGCCGCGGCCGTCCTACCTCGACCCGGCCGTGGCGCAGTCGCCCCTGCAGCGGTCCGAGTTCCGCGGCTTCTTCAACCTGGTGGCGATGATGGCCGCCTTCTACATCATCAGCACCAACGTGAGCTTCTTCCTGCGGCACGGCACGCTGGTGGGCCTCAGGTCGCTCGTGCGCCTCATCCCGCTCGACATGCTGCCCGCCTGGTGCGCCCTCGGCGCCTCGACCTTCTCCGCGTTCGCCCTCGAGTGGGTGTGGGTCCGCTGGACGGCCCGACGACGCCATCGGCGGCCATCGAGCCCGCCGCCGCCCTTCTGGGTGCGGTTCGTGGTGCAGCACGCGCTGCAGACGACCATCTTCCTGACCACGCTCTACCTGCTGGTGGTGGGCAAGGAGTGGCCGGTGGTGCCCATGGGCACCTACCTCCTCCACATGATCGTGCTCGTGATGAAGATGCACTCCTACCTCGTCACCAACGCCGAGTTCGCGGCGACGGCCGCAGCTGCCACCGCCGCGTCAGAGACGCCCACCGCCGGCGCGCCTCGCCCACGCGATCAGCAGAAGCAGTCGCAGAGGAAGCAGGTCAAGGCTGCTGCGCAGAAGGACCTGATCAGGGAGACCGAGGACGGCAAACTCCTCGGCCAGGACGCTGTGGCCGTGAGCAGCACCAGCGGAAGCGGCGATGGGCCGGTGGCATATCCCGACAACGTCACGTTCTGGAACTTCTTCTACTTCCTCTGTGCACCCACGCTAGTCTACGAGCTCAACTACCCGCGCACCGAGCGGATAAGGTTCCGTCTTAGCTGGCGCTTCCTTCTGTTCCGCCGTGAGTGCACGCAGGCATGTGGCTGGTGACAGAAGCTCACGCACCTCTCATCGCTCCACAACAGATGGGGCTACGTGACGGAGAAGTGCATTGCGGCAGTTGGCGTCTTCTCCGTTCTGCACATCGTCATCGATCAGCACATCACCACCGTTTTACTGCGGTATATGCTCGAGCCCTCACCCGCACCCTCCCTCTCGCTCGCACGTACGCTAATCATTGTCGGTGATCACAGGGCGCCTGTGATGTCGGTGGTGGAGACCATCTCAGCGTTGATCATCCCTATCCTATTCTGCCACATCATGATCTTCTACATGATGTTCGAGCTCATCCTCAATGGCATCGCTGAGGTTCTGTGCTTCGCCGATCGTCGCTTCTACGACGATTGGTGGAACAGCACGACGTGGGACGAGGTATCGTCACTCTCGCACTCACTTCACTCACTCTCACTCCACTCACTATTATTATGTGCACCAGTACGCCCGCAAGTGGAACAAGCCAGTGCACGAGTGGCTGCTGCGACACGTCTACTTGGAGTCACTCAACACTTACAAGACGTCTCGGATGCATGCCACCTTCATCACCTTCTTCACCTCGGCCATCGTACGCGTCCCGTCCGTACTGCAGTGCAGTGTGAAGCATTTCTGCCCGTCTGTCTATAGGCTTGCTCTGCTCACCATGCACCGCCCTTTCCGTTTGCGTGCGTGCGTACGCAGTTGCACGAGACCGTCTTTGCTGTCGTCTTCCGCATGGTGCGACCGTACCTCTTCCTCCTGCAGATGGGCCAGCTGCCTCTCATCTACCTCGGACGCAAGCTCAAGAACACGTACGCGCCGCACGCGTGCAGCAGACGTCTGCTATGATTGATCTGGCAGCAATCATCGTTGACCATTCCCTCTCTTCTCTCTCTCTCCTTGCTCACACAGGCGAGCGGGAAACTTCTTCTTCTGGTTCGGTCTCATCCTGGGCGTGCCCCTGCTGGCGACCCTCTACTGCCGGGAGTACTACTACGCCCTTTCCCTCAAGGACGCCGGCGACCAGGACTTTGACTTTGGCACCCTCTCCTAGTCACCCTCTCTCCCCTTGTCCTCTCGTCGTCCTCTGCCTCCTTCTGTCTATCTCTGCTCTTCTTCTCCTGGTTGAGGTTACTGTAGCATACGTTTATGTGAACAGGAGAAGCTCATTCACACTCTCACTCAACACCTCGCACTCACCCAACACCTGAGGAGAACGAGTCCAGGAGGGGTCCTAGCTCGACTTCTTCTTCTTCTTCTTGCTCGGCACCGGTGTGCTCCTCGACCCTCTCAGCTGTGTGCTGACGTGTTGGTGTGATCTTTTGCCTATTTTGGTAACATCTTGGCGCATTTATGGAAGGCAAATATTTGGCTTGGAATTCGGTTGTGGTTGCTGGTGGTGCAGAGGACGATGAAACGCGGCAAGAGAGCGACCACCGGTGCCTACAGGTGGTTGTATGCTCCGCTGACGGCTGTGCTCCTGGTGTGGTGCGTGTATTTGGTGTACCACGTCTCCCACACCGGCGGCGGCAGCGGCTCAGAACAACCTCAGCCCACCAAGCCTGAGCTTGAGCTTGAGCTTGAGCCTGAGCCTGAGGAGCCCTTGTGTCCTCCACCCGTGCTCTCCGTTCGTATGGCCTTGGTTGGCAACGAGTTCATGCAGCAGTTGCCCATCCTGGGCTATGGCGGCATCGAAACCGCAGGTGCGTGTGTGCACACACGAGCTCCTCCCTTGTACCAGCTCGATCCCTCGCTCACCTCTCCACACCCACGCAGTTGAGAACTTGGCCTGGGGCGTGAACGCATACATGCAGCACACCAAGGTGCTCCCTCTCCCTCCCAGCTGTGGGTGTGGTGCCATCGCTGAGACGCTGTGTGCGGCGTGTGCAGAGCAAGCGGGGCAAGTGGTGTGCCCAGGGCTGGGTAGAGATCACCGAGTTCATCGCGGTGGTGCCGCAGAGGTCGCAATCCACCGACCTCAATGGCAACGACTACCCATTCAAGGTGCGGCGCCTTCTCCCGCTGGTGTCGGGCGAACGTTCTGACACGCACATGGCTCCTTTGCTGGTGGTGGTCTTCAGGTGCTGGAGACCCCGAGTGCGGCGGGCACTCCGCCAAGCGTCTACATCAACGAGGTTGACCCTACCTTAACCGATCGGAGAGCTACCATGTCATACAACTCACACGTCCATCCATCGCATTGAAGGTGAGGGACATTCTCAGCAGGGAACGGCCTGACATCATCTGGTCACAAAGCGGTTGGAGCGCTGATGGGCTGTTGTCGTTGGGCATCCCCATCATCTGCTCGATTCACGACGGGTACGAAGGCCTTGACTCTTGGGTCCGCAACAGGCGCTGGGGTGAAGATGATGCTGATGGAGATGGCACAGGGGCCCCAAACAGTTCCATTTTGGCGAACGCGCAGACAAGCACATGCTTCACTATCGCTTCATCTCAGAGAGCCAGCGCAACAGGTGGCTGAGCTCGGACGCTGAGAGGGCCGTGTCCTCTTCGCTCTGGTACACAATGCAATCCCTATCCTGCACGTGCCAGACAATCACGCCTGTCTCTGTCACTCCTCCTGCAGGATTGGCTTGGCCGATCATGAGTTCGACCTGGGGGACCCCAGCGAGAGAAGCTACTATCTCTACGTAAGCGGTCAGTACGGGCGAGGCAAGGGGATCGACGAGGTGCTCAAGCTTGCCGAGCTTAATCCAACTGAAGAGTTTCGTGCTTACGGCAGTAAAGACGTACGTTCTGTCTGCCCTGCGTGCGTGCGTGCGTGCGTGCGTGCGTGCGTGCGTGCGTGCGTGCGTGCGTGCGTGCGTGCGTGCGTGCGTGCGATATATGTCCTCTAACAACCTCTCCACTCACAGCTGCAAGGTGAGCTGGTCGAGTTTGCCTCCAGCCATCCCAACTTCAAATACTTCACCAACCTGCAGCGAGGTACGGTGTGCCCCTGCTAGCTGTCTCTACAGGCTGGCCCTTACGTGAGCTGCAGGCACTGAGCACATCAACACGTTCAAGCACGCAAAGGCTCTCTTCATGTTCACACACCTGGAGGAGGTACAGCGACCTGCGTCATTGATCGTACAAGCTTACAGAGACATCAGCTCACCCTCAACTCTCTTCCAAAGACATTCGGGATGGTGACGGTGGAGGCCTTCTCGAAAGGAACTCCCGTGTTCGGATCGTCCATGGGTGCCAACCGCGAGTTGATCTTGCCAGAGCTCGGATTCGTGTCTGATAATGTTGAGGTGCGCTCCGATTGCATTACAGTCTCGTGGTACACTAGTTTGTACTGATATCATGCTGCTCGTGCGCTGCAATCAGGAGGTCAACCAGCACCTGCACGACTCGTTTGATCACAGGTTCATCCACGAGACTGCCAGACAGAGACATCACGTCAATACCGAGGTTCAGGGCTTGCTGAGCATAACCCGCAAGATGCTCTTGCAGGAGTGGAACTAAAGCTGGTTGCTAACCACATGGCGCCGTCGACGAGCTGCATATAGGACGTAATCAGATGGAGGAGGAGCGAGGCAGTCATGTGCTTGTCTCTCCATCTTCCCCCAAGACCATGGCGTCTCCCTCGGATCCTAGCTCGACCTCTTCTTGCTCGGCGGCTTGCTCGACCTCTTGCTCGACCTCCTGCCAGAACTGATCGGTCGAATGTCCCTGGTCATCGAGCTCCGCGAGGTTGCCCAGCAGCTCGTCCATACGCCGTTGGTACTCTTTGAACAGACCCACGTCTCTACCGCCGTACGCCTTCCCCATGATCTCGCTCGCTTCGTAGGCCAGGCGCCTCGCCGCGGGCACCAGGTCCCGCCGTGCGAGGACCAGGAACATTTGGATGGCTGCGGTGACGACGGCGAAGTAGGCCTCGGGCTGCCCTCGAGCCGAAGAGGATACAATGTCGAGCGCGCTAAAGGCGTCGTCGGCGGCTCTATGGATGTGGCCCAGCGACTGGTGCGTCCTTGACTTGTTGCCCAGGATCTGCGAGAGCGCCCACGAATCGCGCCCGGCCAGCAGGTCACGCCTGATGTCGTACGTGAGCGTCTTCCACTGGAGCGCCTCCTGGTCGAGGGAGTTGATGAGGACGCGATCCCCAGCATGTTGGCGTAGTTGGCGATCTGACGTCCCGACTCGCCTAGCGCCGCGAGCCTCGCCCGCTCCTTGAGCGAGACAACCGACGGCGGTAGGTCCCACGCCGGGTAGCGGTTGCTGTCGAGCGTGTGGGGGGCCTTCTTGCGTTTAGGTCGCGGTCTCCTCCTGAACCAGGCTTGTCTTGTGTGGGCGAGCTGCAGCAGGGCCTGGGTGTGCGGGAAGCGCCGCCGCACGTTCTTCTCCAAGAACTGGGGGCTGTCTTGCACGTACCACCAGGTGTCGAGCTCCTCACCGAGCACCTGGGCCATGCGCGCCAGGGAGGACGATCAGGTGGGTGTAAGAGAGAGAGAGGCAGAGGAGGGAAGGTACCAGCGCTGCAGCTTGCCAGGCGTTCTCCTCCCACAAGTACTGGCTCTTGCCTCTATGCTGCTGCGCTCTCCTCAGGTAGGTCATACAACAGGAATGCGGCTTGTAGTTGAGGCACATCACATTGGCGTGGAGATCATCCTCCTCTTCTTCTGCTTCTGCTTCATCATCTTCATCTTCATCCTCACCACAATAACAAATGATCGGCCAGTGGGCGTGGTGATGGACTTGGATCAGCTCATCTTCACCTTCCCCATGGTCATCTCTACCATGCAGCTTGATGTTGTGCTGCATGGGAATGGCAGGAAAATGAACAACTTCAACATGGCCTTCCTCTTCATCTTGCTTATCATTGTCACCTCCAGCAAGAGGTGGCTGCTGCCAGCTGACTTCACTGACCAACCCTTGTACCTCCCTGACACTAGGACCCATTTGTGTCCAATGTTAGTGACTGCATCATCCCTGAACACAGGGTGATCACATGAATAGGTGTGAGGAAAAGTGGGGCAGAGATGTTGGCTGGGTGCAGCCAGATGACCACCTGGGGGAGTAGAACAAACCCACTCAGAGTTAGTCATGGTGGCTGGTGGAGAGAGCAGTGTTTGGCTGGAGGAAACCTCAGCTTCACATCCACCACTATGAGAGAAGTGCATCAATGGGCAGGAGACACTGAATGAGCAGCTGAATTGGTTGTGCTCAACAAACAGTTGTTGCCCTTGAACAGTGTGCCCTCTGTGTCATTGAGGAGAGAGTAAGATACATGACAGGTCTGAGGAGAAGTTGGAGGCAAGAAGAATAGGGGTGATGGCAAGGACGAGCTCATGCACCTGGTTGATGTGGCCTATTCTCAGCAACTGTTTCCTACATGTCCAACATGTAGTTTGTCCCTCTGCTGTGGCCTGTAGTTCATACTTGGCAACCTTTCAGTCGTTGACATGGGCAGGCCTTTGTTGCACATCATCGTTTCTTTGTCAAAGACTGGCAGTGCTAGGTGTGGAACAGCCTCACCCCGATTACCCCTGTGATTTAATGTTGCTGGTTACAAACATTCGCCCAATCATGATCAGGGGAAACGCTATTTAATGCCAACACCACCAGTTGCTGGTCAGTGGCCCATGCTCTACGTGCATGTGGTGTTTCTGGCAACTCTTCCTTTCCCCTGGCCCAGGCTCACTAGCCTGTGGAACGTCGTCCGTATGTCAGCCGAACTCAATGTGCACACGACACCGCGGCGCACATAGCCGTCACCATCCTCAGTGATGCTCTCTTCACCATCCGTCCCGTCCGGCAAGACACCCCCTCACCCTTTCACATGTTCCACTGACTCATACCTGGGAGAGAAGCAGGAGGGGTCTTGTCAATGAGGACCATGTATTCAAATGCTGCACCCCGTGGCGACAGCTGTCTACTTGGGCAGGCGAGCTACGGCCAGGGCGAGCCAACCGCCCATCAGCGCGAGTCCGCCCAGGGGCGCTGATCCCTTGAACGACCTGCCGAGGCGTCATCAGCAACGCAGCCAGAGCGTGTCCTGATGTCAGGACGCTGGCGGGTGCAAGCGAGCAAGCGAATGTGGGGGCCGTACGGCTGCTTGTTGGCGGTCAGTGCCTTGGCGTACATCGTGCCCGAGAAGAGCGTGATACCTTCGGTGAGTGTGTGGAGGGTAGAGCGACTTGTTGTCAGCCATGATGTGGCCACATTGATAGCGATCAAGCAGAGGACGGCAGTGACGTGTGTGTGTGTACCAGAGAGGAAGAGGGTGCCAGCGATGTGGCTGTACGGCGAGGCCACGAGGCCGCAGGCCAGCAGGGCGAATGAGTGCGCGAGATGGTAGGAGGCGCCGGTCTTCCACAGCTTGAGGAGGCTCACGTCGTCCACCCTGGCCACCAGCCCATGCGACCCGTACGCCCCAGCCCCCACCGCCGACGCGCCCTATCACCCCCCATTGCCGCATTAATTTGTTTGTGTATGCGAGGAAGCGCAGACCCTGCAGTCATGTACCGACAACCCACCGAGGCCCAACCAAATCGATCTACGAGACATGCGAGGTCAAGCACACACAGCAATTTTATTTACATCGAGGCCAATGTGGTTAGAGAAAACCGAGGAAAATTATTTCCTCCATCGTTTCTCGTTTAGTGGCCGTTAAAAATTAAAAAATAATAAAGAAAAGTCGAACAAAAATTTAATCGAATTGAATAGAGAGCAGGATCCAGAGGAGGAAGAGAAGAGAGACGAGGGGCTTGATTGACAACCACTGCTGTGGGGGGAGCAAAAAAAATGCAAATGGACGTGGAGGCCTGGCTGAGCGCCAAATTGGAAAACCCCTGGTCGTCCGAGCGGCTGGCATCGACCCTCTCGGTGCCGACCCTCCAGCAGATCAGATCGCGCTTCGCATTGCTCGAGACGCCCATCAAGCTGCGTCTGCTCTTCTCCTTTGCCTCCCTGCGCAAGAAGCTCAAGGATGAGCTCGAGGCCGAGGTGCAGGACCTGCTCAGGCAGAGCAGCGAGGACGACGACGAGTGGGTGCGCGTCGTCTCCAAGATGCTCGAGGCCCTGCTCAAGGAGGGGGCGGACGGAGAGGGGGGAGCGAGCGGCAGCGGCGGTGGGGCGAGGGGAGGCGAAATCGGCGGCAGGAATGGAGGACCTTCTTCTTCTTCGCTACACAGCCATCTCGAGGCGCTCGCCCTGGCCCTCAACAACGAACACTTCACAGACGTGATCGAGCAAGTCCGCCAACGACGTACGCCGCTCCCCCCTTCCCCCTCGGACTGGGCAGCCAGCTGGACTGAACGGTCTCTTGTGTCCTGCTGCTGCTTCTGCTGCTCTCTGTTCTTGTGTGCAGTGGAGGAGCGAACGGAGCCGCTTCGGTTCTATCCCCTCGAGTTCCCCTACCTCAACAAGTAAGTGCGCTCTCGTCCTTCCCCTTCCTCAGTTCCCCCTTCGTCCATCGCCACCATCGCCACCATCGCCACCGGCTGCCGCTCGCTCGCTGTTCTGACGTCTCTGCGTGTGCTCGCGGCGGCGGCGGCCGGCGGCGGCTCTACGCGTCGTGAATGTGTCTCAGAGGGCTGGTGCCTGAGCTGCTCACCACCACGGAGCCGCACTTCAAGCTCAAGAAGCCGCTGGAAGAGCCTGCGCCGCCGTCCATATTGAAGCGATCCTCCTCCAAGAGCGTCCCGTTCAAGGCTTCTACCACGCCTGGTGCGTGCACAACATCACACTCTCAACACCGCGCATGCGGTACACTGACATGGTGGTTGCCGATCGATGATGAAACACGTCACGTGCAGACCTGGGCGCAGAGAAGGGCGGCCTCTCCAAGTCAGGCGCTTCGCTCATGACTAGGTCGGTCTCGCTGGGCGGCTCGAGCCCTGGCCTTCGCACCAGCACCGGAGGCGACAGGCACGACTTCACGTCTCTTCTCTTTCTCTTTCCCGGGAGGATCCCTTACCCGTGGACGTACGTTTTGTGCTCTTGCAGCAGGGGTATCAAGCGGAGCCTTAACGCATCGCGCGGCAGCCTGAGTGGTCTGTCGTCCTCTCAGAAGAAGCTGCGCGTTCTCGACCTCGATGAAGTGCGTCTGCGCGATCGGCTCTGTGAGCCTTCCTCTGTATCTGTACTAAACAGTACCGGATTACGCGACGCTAACGCTGTGATGGCCTCTGCTTACTCTTCCAGGTGTTGGGAATGGAGCAAGATCAGGAGAGCGAGAAGATGAAGAAGAAGCACGGTACGTCTCCAGCAGCCTGTCATGTCCGATGGGTGATGGATTAGAACGATCATCACCTCTGACCTCTGTGACGCGCCACAGCCGAGGAGGAGCAAGAGAAGGAGCGACGCCGGAAGGAGAAGCATGACATCGCCGAGGCCAAACGACAGGTTCCTGCACCACCTCCTCTCGAAGTGCTCCCTCACGTTTTGTGGCCCCGGGCTTTTACGGCGTCGGCGACAAAGTTGAGGAACTGACCATCATTACGCGCAGGAGCGAGAGGAGAAGAAAAAGAAGAGGAACGAAGAGCTGGAGAAGCGCAAGGCCAAGAAGGAAGAGGAGAAGGCCGAGAAGGAGGGTACGATGCAACATCATCACACTTGCCCTTTATGGCAGCCACTGGAGATCTGCACTCACCTCCTCGATTGATCCTTATACACGCAGCAAAGCGAAAAGAGCGCATAGCCGCAATCGCACAGGCCAAGGCACAGAGGAAGGCAGCGGCAGCTGCTGCAGCCGCGTCCAAGAAACCAGGTACCGTCTATCCTCCCTCAAGACAGCGGCTGCATTGGCGTTCAAGGAATGACGATTCGCTCACATTGTGCCGGCCAGCAACGTCGCCCGAGATGTCGCCCGAGCTGTCGCCGACCTTGGACTCGCCTGAGACCTCGCCCCCATTGACACCGACACCATTTTCTCCGCTTGCAAGTGCGCGTCCCCGCCCTTTCTCTCTCTCCCACACGCCACGCTGTTTTCTGGTTTGCGATAGTCAGAAGGTGCGACTGATGCCGAGTGTTATCGACGATAGGTCCCTTTGTGGCGAGTCCATCACCTGCGGTACAGCAACGCACACAACAGTCAGCCGGTGCATCGCCCTCACTTGGACAGTCTGGGCTGGCGTCGCTTAACTGTACAACTCGATCACACTTTGCTGCTGGCCTCCACTCTCGGTGGTCTACACCAACTCACCATGATGCTTTGCTTCGTGTGCAGCTTCTGGAGGGATCGGTGTCACGGTGGGCGGAAGCATGGGTGCGTTGGGGTCGAGCGGCATCTCCACGGTGCCACCTGGTGCCTACAGCACCTCCCTATCCTCTGCGCTTCACTCTGGTGCTTCGCCGTCCTCTCAACCGCAGTCGAGCATGAAGGTTCCGCGTGCCTCCTCTTTCCCTGGCTCCCTCTGCGCAACGACAGCCTTTGACAAACAACGCTTTGGTGGTGTTCTTGCCTCGTCTAGCCGTATTCGTTCAGCGGCGGTCTCACTCCGCTGGGCGGACCCACATCGTCGAGCCTTGGCAGCACGCCCAGCTTCCTCCAAGGAACGCGACCAAGTGCGATTCCCCTTCCCTACTCTCGTTTCGCTTCTATCGTCGGTCAACGAGCTGAATCGAGCTGTTGATCGCCTATTGCAGGCGGCCAGGCGTCGTCGCTGCTGTCGCAGGCACTCCATCCCTCACAGGCACCCTCACAATCTTACCCCGGACAGCCGGTACACACCACTTGGCTCTTCTTCCTCCAACTGTTGCGCGCGCGCTCTTCTCTCCCTCTCTTGCTGACTTGCTTTACCACCCCAGTCACAGTCCTCGCTCTTGTCAGCGTTTTCTGCATCGCGGCAGCATCCGTCGGCGGTGCCAACGACTCAACCACCGTCGTCCCTGCTCTCAGCCTACATGAACCAGCAACCCCAACAGCGTACGTTGCGCGTCCGTCTCTTCGTTGTTGTTGTTGTTGCTGTTGTTGTTGTTGCCGTATGCAACAATGTATGCGTTCTCTGATGTTTCTGGCTTATTCAGATACTGGATACGGATCTCTCGGAGGCAGCTCGCTTGGGCTCGGCGGACCGTCCATGTCCCCCTATGGCCCTCCACCGTCGCACCTCCAACAGCACGCGCCGCCACAGCCAGGTACCCCTTGCGCGCATGCATCTGACGGCGTCTTGACGCGGAGAGCGGGCTTTCTCACGTGTTCTGCGCATGTGCGTGCCGTGTTAGTGGGCGTCCCGGGCAATCTGCTCGAGCAGGCCAACAGGCTGAGCGACAGGGACCGCCAGCTGTTGGTGGCCTTTCTCAAGGGCGAGTCGCCAGGGCACCTGCCTACGCACGGCATTCGCCAGATCCTTTTGAACGAGGTAACTGACGCGCTCCTCCTCCCCTTGTGGGTCGCGCGCATGTGTCGTGGCATGTGATGAGTGTGCGGTGACGGTCATCTGTCTGACGTGCCGCTTGGATCCCAGGAGGAAAAAGCTGGCGAAGCCGGAGCACGGTACCTGGAGCAGATCATTTTCGAGATAAACTACCAGAGCGGGTACCACAGCTCAACCTCTCCTCTCACGTTCATGGATCATCGAGTTGTGAAGGCCGTGACAGCGGCACCACGTATGTGTGTGCTCATCTCACCACCATCCATTCTCTGTGCGTGACAGGTCGTGGCGCAAGTTGCGGCGTAAGAAGGTGCTCAACACGGCCCCAACAGAACCAACCAAGCCTGCCGCCTGATGAGCCCGAGTCTCCTCTCCCGATACCCTTCCGCTGTTTGTACATACCAGCTTGCTGCTGCCGTGCTTGCCCATCCTCCCCGTCTCGTCGGGGGTGGAGTGGTCATATATGTAGCAGCCACCACCCGAGGCAACGCGGATTACGACCGTCAAGCGAGTTCATCTCGCAATGCGTACTGCGGTGGCAAAGAGAAGGAGATCAACGCATTCGTGCATTCTCTCATCAGCAGCAAACACTTAGCAGTTGTCGTGGTGGGTTGGCCCCGTGCTGTCTGTGCTGCATTCGTTGTTGGTGTGTGTGGCTCTGCCATGCGCATGATCTAGTAGATGTGGAGTTGGCCGTTGAAGAAGATCTGGTTCAGCTTCTGCTGATTCGCGACCGTCGTGTGTTCGCCAAACTTGAGGTCCGTGATGCGCAATTTCACCGCCTGCCGACGTTCATCTCCCCGATGAGCGTTGGGATCGTGATATGACAATAAAGGCACTACGTTGGTGGTAGGTGTACCTCTAGTTCGGTGATGGCGGCGTTGAAGAACATCGAGAGCCGCCACTCGAACACGAACTCGTTTTCCGGCTCCGGTCCGCGCGCCCCTGCGTTTTGTGGGTTGAGCAGGAGAGAGGGCGGGGGGAGAGCGAGGAGAGGGATAAAGGGAGAAGGAAAGCGAGAGATAGAACGCGGTACCGATGGACATCTCGCGTCGGGTGTGCGTAACTACTGCGCCGTTGGGAGCCAGATTCACGTGCACTCGCCAGCCGTCCTGTTGGCGGTGATCGTCGAGAGTTAGATTGGTGATGGTAGTCACACATCGGAGAAGGATGCATGTACCTTGGTGCGAACGTCCTTGGTGAGAATAGCCTTGGTGACCTTGTGTTTGATTTCGTAGGCGGTCGAGAGGATCACCCCCTGGTGAATCGCCTTCAGGATGCCCTCCGTGCGGGGTCCTGCATGGTCGAATGGTCCATCAACCCACGTTGTCTCGATTGTGTATACGCGTCATGAGACGTACCGACACCGTTCTTGAGGATCGCCTGCATGATCATGCCCATATCCATCGTTTCTGCCGTGCCGTTCTTCCTGTTGTCGTTGTTTGCCGAACGCATCATGATCAGAACCACTGTGAGGCGGTGAACGTGTAGGATAGCATGCCTGTAGAAGTCGAACGAGTTCTTCACTTGAAGTGCGGTTTCCCTCGGCTCCAAGACTTCAGCGATTCGGCACACCAGCGATGACAGCGTCTACGTGTACATAGGCGAACGCGGTGCACAGCCACTCACACAGTAAGTGAGCGCTGACAACTATGAGGAGGTATGTGTAGAGGGAGTGAGGTGTGATCACCTCGAACAGTTGCATGCGCGCGGAGCGGCCGTTGATTCCGTCGTCCTTGCCCACTGCGAGGTACAGTGTGAGTCCAACAGTGCTGGCTGACAGGACGGATCACAAGAGGAGAAACAAACCTGTAGATGGTCGCGAGGGCAGCGAGCCTCCGACCTTCTGTACCATCTCCTCTCGTTCTTGTTTCCAGTCGTTCAGACACTTCTGGAAAGCCGCGCTGTCCTCGCGCGAGTAAAAGGCAAACCCAACCGAACCCTCTGTGATGCGGTGCACAAGATCAAAGAAGAGAACATCAGCCCATGTGCGAGCGCCAAAGCCGAACGACCAAGAGGCACGTCCAGGCGTACCCTCTTCAGGGATGGCGAAATAGCGCGTGGAATCCTTGGTCGGCACCAGAATGGCCGCGTCTTGTTTCTCTACTATCATACATTCGGCGTCCTTGGATGTCGTCACACGCAGCACACCACGGGCCCGGACAGGTCAGAGTGGGCGTGGAGGCGCCGCGGAGTGGGATTGTGAGCGTTACCTGGTCGTACAGGTACAGCTTGGCCGTGCCTCGGACAGAGTTCAGCACGAGCGAGACCAGGCCGTTGACTTCGGCTTGTGGCCACACCGACGCCCTGTCGCGTCCATCAAGACCGTGTCCAACAGGTGAGGCGTCTGCGCATGTACAAGATTGTGGCACAATAGAGGGTTTCTGACGTACAATCGCATCTTATCGGCTTCGTTGGGTACGTTCATACACACGGAGACATACCACGTTGTTGATGCATCAAAGTAGATCTCCTCTATCTCGTCCTCTCCCTCCGGACCGCCCACTGTGTCGTGCGTCGGATACAAGGTTAGCCGATCGTCATTTCATTGCTGCGCAGATAGGGAGAGAGAGAACAGCAAAGCGGAGCGACGCAGCGACAATGTTGATACCAGCAACGCTGCTTCGCTTGCCAACGAGCTCCTGTCGATCACCGTAGATCGGGCTTGTAACGTCGCCCTTCTTCTTCTCCTGTGTCGATACCAGATGTCTGAGTAACGCAAGAGACATCGTGGCGCAATTGGGCTGGCTGCTTACCTCTTCGCTTGGCAGATCTCGGAAGTCTGTACGCTTGATCTCGAGCGTTGTTCGGTCGCACAGACGAGGCAGATCTGTGCCGGAAGCAAGAGCGACCAACCGTCAGTTGGAGGGTAAGTTTCAACTGCCGTGGCACTGCGTGCATGCGCTAGTGCCCACACTGCGCATATGCCGCTACGGCTGGCTTGTGTGCGTGCACTCGCCGCGCTGCGCGTGCGTGCAGGCCGGTCACACAAACACAAATAATGAAAGCGAGGACGAGAAGAACGAAGAGCGAGTGTGCGGTACCGCCGTGGACGGGGAGGTTCGCGATGGGCTTGTGCCACATCTTGGTCAGCTCCTCCTTCAGATCCCAGTGCATGGACATCGGCCTACCGAACCCTCCTGTGCCAAGCAAAGAGATCGAATCGATTATTAAATCCTCCATAAATCCAGAGGCGCACAAATATAAATCGGCCGCGGCGACCGGGTCGTCTCTCGACGCCAGGCAGCGATTGCCGTCGTGGGGGAGGAGGGGAAGGGGGCGTGCCTGGTTTGGCAGCCGCATCGCCTTCGAGCGGTTGGTCTTTGTTGCCTTGGATCTTCACCCGCACCCTCCGCAGCGTGTTGCGCCCCAAAATCTTCCTCATTTTGTTTTCTTTTTTCTTCCGTTGCTGCCGCTGATGTCAAGCTCTCGAGTTTCCCTCCTTCGCTATGTGCCCTCTAAATCCTCTCGGTCCTAGTTCCGTTCCTCAACGATCAATCTCTCCCAGCGGCAGCGCTCCGTTTTAAATTCGAATTTGAGCGCAAACTTTATTCGTGCATTATTTAAATTAAAAGATAAATGAATTATAAATGAATTATAAATAAAATAATTTATTGGATGGGATCATCAGCCCAGCCGCCGGCGCACCTGCTCGAACACGACCCAGAGCAGGGCGTTGGCTGGGACCGAGCGGAGGATGCACGGCGTCCAGCCCCGGAAGAATCGCCTGATCCCCGCCTCGCCATAGAGCGTCCTGTGCCACACCGAGACATACGTGGTCGCGCGCAAACGAGTGTTAGTGCGTGAGTTGGACGTGAGACGACGAGGCGGCGAGATAAACCTGGCACAGTGCACGATGTCGCGGTACTTGCGCTGGCGCGGGTCGAGAGCGTCCGTCTGCATGCTCGACTGATCGCCACGTACGTGAATGGCTGCATGTGAGCAAAGGCGCGAGGATCGTGTGCACAGGATGACTTGGAGGAGATGGTTGGGGGAGGGCTGCGTCATGCACCTTGATCACATCGATGGGGTAGGTGAGCACCCAGTAGAGGAGCCCGCCAGTGCCGCCCGCGACGAGGTACTTCCAACCCTCCTGAAGCCGGCGACGCCGTGCACACGTGCAATCATCATCAGAGACCAAGTGCGTTCTGCTTCCCTGTGGAAGGCCAGGTGTTGTGTACCAGCGAGGATGTGGACTGGCCTGGGCGCGCGAGAGCTCGTCGCGTGAGCTCGTTGAAGCCAAAGTAGAACGAAAACGCAGGTATGTTGCGGACGAGAGTGGCGCCGAGCCCTGGGTGACGCAATGCACGGAGATGAGCAGCTGCTCAAGAAGAAAGAGAGAGCGAGCGAGCGAGAGACAGCGCTGATGGGGCTGTGAAACCATCGCGCGAGTACCTTGGTACACACCACGCAGTCCATAATGCTTGGTGATCACTCGCGCGCATCCAAACACGTTCTGGGGGGCAGGTCAAGAGGACAAGGTGAGTAGGACGAAAGGGCCATGTTGACACTTGGACGCGACGACTCTTGGTGGTGGTTGACATGGGACACGCACGGTGAAGTTGTGCACGGATGTGCGTGGCGTTCCCTGCTTCTCTGCCAGGATTTGCACCTGCACCTGTCTCGCCACACGAGCGTACGTGCAGGGTTAGTGACTTGGCCGATGAACACTCGGTCGGTGAGTGCAGCGCACGTCATTGCCACACACCTGAGACTTGAAGAGATCGATCGGGCCCTCGACGAAGCTGACGATCGCGCCGGTCAGCATGCCCGCCAAGAAGTGACCAACCGGCGGCAGCGTCTCGACGTCCAGCGCTCGCATCACCAGCGCCTTCGACTGTCCAAACGCTTGGAGGCCAACCAGGTAAGGAGCCGCAGCCACAACAGCAGCCGAGCGCACGCACGCACGCACGCACGCACGCAGAGATCGTGGTGCACGCACAGGTGAACAGACAGGCACGGAAGAACATCTGGCCCACCAGCGGCGAAGCCACGCCCTTGTACAGACCGCCGATCCCTTCCCACCTGCACAACACGATGGGGAAGAGGATGGTGAGGATGAGCCTGTACTCGAGGGGTGCGGCCAGCGCTCACCTGAGGGTCTTGACGAGGCAGTCCCACGTGTTGCGGTAGAGCAGCGTCTGCTGTGGGGCCGCACCACCGACTGCGGTGGAGACGGCGGCGGCCCCTTGGGTCTGCAGGCGCACCTTGAGCGTGTCGAACGGGTGGCCCACCGCGCAAATGGCCACCCCGCCAACCGTGCCCGCCGCCACGTCCTTCCACACCTCCGGCATGCCCTTGCTTGACCTTGCCGCCTGCAGGAGCGTTTAATTTCTTCATCATTTCTCTTCCATTTCTAGAGGTAACGAAATATTAATTTCTGGACCAATAGCGAAGCGACCAGCAGAAGTCTGCCAAACAAAACAAAGAAAACGAAAGGTTGCCGACATCTCGTCGGTGCTTCCACCACCCGCTTGCGGATTGGGTCAGGTTGGGTGTCTCAACCTTGTCCTGCAAACATGGCACACTGCCACACCATTCGCCTCTCCCACTCGAGCACATACAAACACTTACAAACACTCTCTCAGCGCGTACCACCAACCACGCTATCGCACACCACCATGTCCGTGTCGTCGTTCCTCTCCTCCCACCACGCCGGCGAGCTGGTCTTTGACAAACGAGACATGCACGAAATCGACGAGCGTACCTCGGTCGAAATGGCCCTCAAGGTACACTCGTGGTTGCCTCTCACTGCTCGCCTTCTTCTTGTTCCCTTGCTCGACGTCAAGATAGCAGACTGATGCCTGGTCGCTCGTGGCGCACGCTCACACGCAAATGTGTAGGAAATGAGGGCTAAGAACATCAGAGCACTTCCAGTCACGCGCACCGAGGGCGGCAGGAAGAGCTACACTGGCATCATCTCCTCGTTCGACCTCACCGCCTTCATCGGCTTCGCCTCTTACTTCAGGTTTGAGCTTTCTGTGTGCGTGTGCGTGTGTGTGCTGCTGCTGATGATGATGACCTGCGCAGCGACCTAGTGGAGGCAAAGACGGAGGAGGAGAAGGCGAAGGCGTTCGAGGAGCTCGAGATCTCGTCGACGGCGGTGAAGGACCTGGTGGGCCAGGTCTCAGCCGAGGGCCGCACGCTGTGGACGTTTGACTCGACGCAGAGCCTCCTCGTCGTCCTCGACTACTTCTCCAAGGGCGTGCATCGCGCCCTCGTGGAGCAGAAGGACGATTACACGGGCGCGGGGGTCTTCAAGCTGCTGTCACAGACCGACGTCATCTCCTTCCTCGGCGCCTACAAGGACGCCCCACAGCTCGCGCGCGTCTTTGGCAGGCCGTACGTACTATCACGCACGCCACGCACAAACGATTAGCATCACCGCCATCATCGTCGTCCCCTCGCTGTTGGCTCTTGCGCCGGTCTCCGTTGGACGTCTAACTCGTGCGCGTTGCCTGACACACACACACACACACGCAGCATCGAGGAGTTGCGCCTGTGCAATCCGCTCGGAAGGGGTCCACAGCAGCTGCCGCTCGTCACCATCACGACCAAGGAGTCAGCGCTGGAAGGTGAGTGTGTGTTAGCTGACTCGTGGCAAGCAGAGTGTGAAGGAGGAGAGGGAGTGATGGCTGAACCGGTTGGCGGCGGCGGGGAGGACAGGCTTCCGCGTGATGCACGTGAAGGACATCCAGGCCGTTCCTGTGGTCGATGAACAGGGCGTGATCGTCACCACCCTCTCCACGGCCGACACCAAGGGCCTCGACGCGAGCAACATCACCAAGTGCCTTCTCCCCGTCATCGGTTCGCACCCCGCTATCTCTTCGTGCGTGATTGCCTCGGTCGAGCCACTGCCGCTGATTAATCGCTCTTGTTGGTGTATCGGAACAGACTACCTGAAGGAGATGAACGGCGGGAAGCTCATCCATCCGATCACGTGTTCACCCAAGGACACCCTCGGTGAGGTCGTGCTCAAGATGAAGGTCGCCACCATACACAGACACCAGGTACATCACACCAAGAGCGAGCCTACAGCTAGAACAGGAACGGGGTTAGGAGGGGATGAGACTACCTAAATGCTGTGCGATGATCGTACCTTCTGCGCACCAGGTGTGGGTGACCAACGCACAGCAGAAGCCGATCGATGTGGTTTCCATGAGTGACGTCTCGCGCACACTTCATGCCGAAGCGCGCAAGGAGGAGGAGGGCCAGTGAAAACTCTGACCCGTGTCCCGGACTGGCACTTGGCTCGCTCCGCCCTACTCCACCACCCAAGCTTAGGCGGATCTTCCTCTTCCTCTATCTCTCCCTTCTGCTGCTGCACATACTCGTCTCTGAAGGCCGTTGACCTTGGGCGTCTGACGTATTACAAATACAACACTGTTCACGTACATACCCTCCACTGCCTGCTCCCGAGATGCGTGAGATGGATGCGTGAGAGGGGAGTCAGGTGCAAGAGAAACAGCTTTAGTGTGCTCGAGCATGGAAAAAGCGAGTTTGTAGCGTAAACGCTGTCCCTTACGCGTAGCTTGCGAGTTCTCAATCGACGTTGTCCAAGGAACCGCTGCTGTCCGTGGCTGTCAAGAACAGACCATGTTGAGAGGCTCGTAACCGAATCAACTCATGAATGGCAGCCAGAGGGGTTTATGTACCAGGTGCACGCCCAAGCAGGGACATCATCGAAAACTGACCCTCCACTTCGCCAGCTGGCTGCTCGTGGCCACGACCTGCACAGTGCACGCCGACATGAGAAACGTTCGCGGCCGAGGAATCTCATCGAAGGAACGCACCCGCGAAGAAGTCGGCGTATTCACCCGCAGGATAGTCCTCCTCGTCTGTTTCCTCCGAGTATTGGTCCTCACCCTGGTCATCGTCTTCATCATAGTCGTCTTCGTCTTCGTCCTCGTCATCATCTTCGTTATCGTCTTCGTCCTCGTCTTCTTCACTGCCGCCTTGAGCGTGCCGTACATGATGATCGTGAAAGTCAACTACAAAACCCAACGCAAGAGGAGGTTAGTTAGTGCCACAACAGTAAGAGCCACGAAGTGGAGAAAGTGCAAACCATCAGGGAACACCGAAAAGTCCAAAAACTCCTCCAGACTAAACTCGGGTCGAGTCATCCCTGCCTCGCTGACGTCCTATTGAGACATGGGCTTAGTAGAGGCCGACGTGGAGAGTGCCTGAAGCAATTGGACGCACCTCAGAAATGATGTCGAGCGGACGCGTCGGGTGAGGCATTTGCAGGACAAAGCCTGCCAGATTGACCACCTTCACGCGAGGCTCCACGGCAGAAAGGTGTTGGCGCTCATCCTTCAAGGACAAAACGCGTAAGTTAATACACAGCGATTCTATCAAGGTGCAAATGGACGAGTCGTACCTCAGTGAGCGACTTCTGAGTGACACGCACCGGCTCCTTGACCGTAGGCGGGTGAAGCGCAAACAAAACGCTCTGATTCCAGGACGATTGTCATGAGGCGAAGCCAAACATAAAAGCGTAGGATAAGGGGTAGTATCTAACCTGAGGATCATCGGTGCTGTCGTTGGTGATGAGGAAGTGGTGCAGCTGGGGAAATGAATGAACGGCCAGATGCGAGGGAGACGAATTCATTCCTGCAAAGTTGAAGATTAGCAAGACGCACATACAAGCCACCAAAGAAAGGAAAGGCACCTGCAGGGAGCTGTGCGACTCCAAGCTCAGTCAAGCCAGTGGGATTGATCTGCAGGTATCAGGGAATCAGTGGGTGATCAGCGGATTGCGACTAAGACAACAGAGCTGGTTACCTGGAAGGTGGTGACCATATGGGCATCGCGCTCCCATCCTGTGGTGACCACCACGCCTAGAGTTGCTTGCTCATCAAGAAGCCCAGCAAAGACGGCTTGAGCTCCTGGAATTTTACAGATCTCGAGAGGCTGCGAGTCTATCATAAATAAAGCGGAGTGTCAGCAGGCGATGGGGCAGAGGCTATATAACGTTGCGTTGTACCAGCCCTGGTGTGGAGCTTGACGCGGCCACGAACAGCTCCAAAGTCACGCTTAATAGCGAGATCCATGTCCAGCAGGGTGTACTGGAGGGTGAAAGTAAGAAAAAAATGAGTTAAGTTACGTGCACACGTTTAACGGGCATAAATGGGAGCATCACCTGCACAACGGCGGGGTAGCCGTCCTCTCCCGGCACGAGGAAGACGATGAACTCATTGGTGAGGAAGAGGAGCTCGCCCGGAAGGAATCCATACCATTTGAGGTCGTGGATCGTCTTCAAAGTGTCGTCTTCTCGCCAAAGATACCTGAAGGGGCGATCGCTTTCAGTGTGGGGGCGAGGATTTAGAAGATTAAGCCAGCTAGGTACCACATGCGATGCTGAGTTCCATCAGGGGTGTTGTAGGTCAGCAGATACTTGCCATTGGGCGTGTAACCTAAGAAAGGATTCGAGTGAGGCCGAAGTGACTGGCGCACATCAAACGGAACTTCTTTGGTTGAGCACCTTTGATCACGAGCGAGTTGGGCATGGGCAGCGTCTTTTGGTTGGTGTGGACTTTATGGCGCACGAACAGATCCGAATGGCGAAGGCACGCACGGCCACGAGCCTGATGAAAAGCATGGCAAGTCTTAGCTTTTGGAAAAACGATTGAGTGCCACTCATAGAAACGGTACCTGGCCCGAAGACTGCGTCTCCTGCGACTTGACACCCCTGCGTGCTTTGATGATCTTACGGCCAGCCTGAGAAGAAATCCTTTACATCAGGATCACGTGAGGAGTGAGAAAACGAGGGCGGGAAGAAGTACTGCTGCCTCAGACGTAAGTTTGGTAGCCTTGGGCTCACCGCGTCTGGCTCGCACGATCTTGCGTCCATCCTGCTGGAGGAAGGTAAGCATGGCAGCACAAAAAGAGAGCTTTAGCAGAAGGTAGCAAGATACCTCCATTTGAAGCTGGGGCTTAAACTCAAACGCGTGCTGCTCCTGGTTCACACGACCTGGCCAAAGAGCACGGATGAGTGAGGAGACTCGTCGGTGAAGTTGCAAAGACGTCATCGTGAAGCGTACCATGGTTCAAGTGCTTGCCTTTTAGACCTCTCTTCTCGCCTTCGCGCTTGTTCACATTACCAGGTTGCGCTGACACTTCCTCTGTTTTCTGTGACGCGAGCCATGAGCATTGGTCATGTCGTTCGATTCAAGCGAGAGGGCAAGGACGCTTACCTCCTTTCCCTTGTCAGAGGCGGACGGCGAAGCGAACGGCGAAGCAACCGCCGCGTTAAAGACAAACGGCGGAGGAGATGCTGTAGCAGACGACGAGAAGGCGACAGCTGGAGCTGGAGAGAAAGGCGACGAAGCGCCCGACGAGGGAACGAACGGAGAAGAGGGAAGAGACGACGTCGCGGAGGGCGAAGGAGCGGGGGACTGCCTGCTCTTTCTGGCAGCGACTATCTTCCTTGTTGTAGCTGCGCCTCCCCGTGCCGGGCTCGTCGCTGCGTGCCCCGCACACAGACAGATCACGACCGCGCGTGTGAGAAAACATGAAGTGTGTTCGTACTCGTGTCATTGGGAAAACCTACCTGGTTGCTGCTGCTGCGCAGAGCCGCCAAAGACGAAGGACGCTCCTTGTCCAGCACTCGGTGACGCGTAAGGAGACGTGGGCACTCCAAACGTGGGAACTGCGCACCACAACGGTAAGCAATGGCTTCTCGAGCAATCACGACAACTTTGCTGCGCCTTCCTCGTACCCTGGGACCCGAACTGAAAGACCGGAGAGGCGGGCGTGTTGGTGCTCGCGAGTGGTGTAGGTGAGCCGAAGACTGGCACGCCGGGAGAGAAGCTTTGGAGCTCAAGCGCCAGAGGAGCAGATGGAGATGAGCCAAAACCCCTCTTGTTGCAATTTCATCACGGAAATCGGGAACTGTGCGCGGGGGGAAGCACCTGGCAAATGCGCTCTTGGGATCAGGGCTGGCCGGAGGAGTGAACGTATGGCTCGGCTGCTGGCTGCTGCTGCCAAAGACGAAGCTGGGAGCTGTATTGAGCCCGGGCGTTAGCGTTGGCCCCCTCGATCAAAGTGGCGCAGTTTCCCCAACACTCCGCCCTCCCTGCAACTGTACGGCAGCAAAGAGGATCGAAAACACAAAGAAGTAGCGTAGAACGTACTCGAATGGGGCTCCATCTTTTCCAGCTTCGATCGTTTGCCTGCTGCCTTAGATGCGCAAATAATCAATTCGCGAAATCTGCGTAGCCAATGCATTTTTCGTTTCGAATTTTTGGCTCGCCGTTCGCGCTAAAATGTTTGGTACGCGGAGGTCTCAAAAATTTGCAGAATGCTCACAACCACGCCAATGGCCTCACGCAGAGTGTCGTGTCGACAGCTCATCTGATCTCGCCCAGCAGCTGATCTAGGCGGGACAACGTTGCAGCAACGTTGCTGGTCGTGAACCATCTGCCCTTTCTTTTTTTCTTCAACAACGCAGCGATGGAGCGACTTGTGCATACAGACACTGCCAGCCTGACCGATCACGTGGCCACCAACGCCTCGGACCAACTGACGGCGTACCTCGCGCGGCTGGGCTGGAGCTCCTCCTCTCCGTCCTGCGCTCTGCCGCCACCGACCTTGGACACCCTGCGCGGGCTGCACGGGCTTCACGTGCGCCACGTCACCTTTAAGAACCTCGACCTCCACTGCGGGCGGCACATCTATCTCGACCTGCCCACCCTCTTCGCCAAGATTGTGGAGCGACGCCGCGGTGGCTTCTGCTTCGAGGTGCTTGCCCTGCCCCCTCCCCACCCCAGTTCAGTGGAGCAGCACTCCCCGCTAGCGAAGCTACCGTCTCAGAGCGCACTGCGTGATATCACTCTAACTGTCTATGTCTCTGTGTGTATGTGCACGCTGTGTCGTCACTGGTTGCTCCTCGCCACCAGCTCAACGGCCTGTACGCGCACATGCTGAGCCTGCTCGGATATGATGCCACGCTCTACGCGGCAAGGGTACAACGCTGCACGCACGCACGCACCATCGCAAACGCACGCACGCACACAGCGCTCTCTTCTGCCCTGCGTTGCCTCACCTGTGTCCGTCGCGTTGGTGGACCTGTGTAAGGTGTTTGTCGACGGTGCTTGGAGGGACACGATGAGCCACTGCGTCACCGTGGTCAAGCTGCCATCGAAGCAGCCACACTCGGCCGCCAACGATAACGACGAAGCCGAGTCACAAGAGGTGTGGATCAGCGACGTCGGCTTCGGTTCATCGCCTCAGGTGCCGCTGCGATACGATCGGCTCGGGGAGGTGCAGGAGGGTGACGCCGAGTGGGCGGCCTTCCGCTTCAGCAGGATCATCAGCGACGTGACGGAGGACCAGGGCGGCGAGGTCATCCTCCTCGAGCGGCTCAGCAAGAGCGACGGCCAGTGGCAGAAGAACCTGCTCATCTACCCAGAGCCTCGACAGCTCGCGCAGCTCGTCCCCAGCTGCGAGGCAAGTGCCACCACACCTGCACCTGATGTGCCTGTGGTGTAAGGTCGTCACTCATGTCCTCTCCGTCGCTCCCGCAGGCCCTGCAAGCAGACGAGACAGCGCACTTCAACAGGCGGATCCTGGTCTCGGTGGTGACGGACACGGAGCGGAAGACCCTGACCGGTGCCCGCCGCCTCTGCATCACACGCTTTGCCGATGGCACGCGAGACGAGAAGTACATTCATGAAGGTACAGCGCCCATGGGCGGGTGCTGGTGCTGTCCATGGAGAGGCTGATCGAGCCTCGTATCGCACAGGAGTGGCGCCGGAGGACGTACAGCGGGAGAAGGAGATCTACGTTAACGTGCTTGCGCGCGAGTTCGGCCTCAAACTGACGCCGGAGGAGCAGGAGACGCTCGACCTCGAGACCTCCAAGCGCAACACAAGCTTGCTGTAACGAGCACGCACGCACGGGGAGACATGTAGAGAGACTGCGAGAAAGAGAGAGAGAGAGAGAGCAACGATATATGGCGAAAGAGCGCAGGCCACGGGAACACGGGACTAGGCGGTGGGTTACTGCGCGCCCAGGAGCGAGAGCACAAATGGGTTGTTGTGGTTCATCAGTCGCTCCCGCATGCTCTTCACGCGCTGCATCGCCTCGGACGGCGAGAGCGAGTCCTGTGTCACACCAGAGGCCAGTGACGCGATCAGTTGAGGACACTCGGACTCACAAGAGAAGAGAAGGCGACATCTCATGAAGAAGAAGAAGAAGAAGAGAGAGAGAGAGTCTGTACCAAGGGCAGCTTCTTGAAGTCATCGAGGAACTGTCGCACGAGCCGTGTGCCTTCCTCCTCCGGGCTCTCGGTTCGTGGCCGCTTTGCGCCCTGCGCGGCCGACGTGCGCGTTGCGTCCTTGCTCGGACACCGAGACCTGGCCACGATGAGGATGAGAGGAGTCGTCAGTTCATGCTGATGATGCTGAAGATGCTCAGAGAGACAGAGGAGCTAGCGAGGCGCACCTCTTCTGGCCTACACCGCTCACGCTGGCCTTGCCCTGTGCCGTCTTTTCCAGCGTCTCGACCTTCTGTTGCGCGACCTGGATGACGCTTTGCGGAAAGCCGGCGAGCTCAGCGATGTGGATACCAAAGCTCTTGTCCGAGGGCCCCTGCTTGAGGTTGTAGAGCAGCACCAGCTTGTTGTCCTCCGTCTGCGCCGTGACATGCAGGTTTTTGACTGTAGTGGCCGCAACCGCATGTGTGTCGTGTGTGAGCGAGAGCAGATACAGAGGACGCACAAGACAGGGCAAGGGACGAGATGAACTAATGTGGTTACCTTTGGGGATGTGATGCTCTAGCGCGGTGAGCTCGTGGAAGTGGGTGGCAAAGAAGCAGAAGCAGCCAATCTTGTTGATGATGTGCCTGTGGCGGGAGTAGTGGCCAAGATGATGGTGAGCCTTGGCGGTCATTGAGGGGAGGGGAGGGGAGGGGAGGGGGGGGGGCAAAGAAGGGCGGCGTACTCGGATATGGCCCAGGCGAGGCCGAACCCGTCGTAGGTGCTCGTGCCGCGACCCAGCTCGTCGATGATGATCAGCGAGCGCTGTGTCGCAGCCTTGAGAATGGACGATGTCTCTTGCATCTCAGCCATGAACGTCGACACTCCCCTCTGTCAAGTGTGTTGGCGCCAGTCAGCAGTTGGAGAGGGAGAGAGAGTCCAATAAGATCACTGTGAACGAACCAGTTGAGAATCGGAGGCGCCCAAACGGCACATGATACAATCGACAACGGACACTACAGCCGACGTGCAGGGCACAAACGAACCTGCGCATTGTAGGATCGGCACACAGTCAGGAAAACGACAACGATCGCTCACTCACAACTGGACTAGAGAGCTCCGACATACCAATCTGCGCCATCAGCACGATAACACCCGCGGAGCGAATGTAGGTGGACTTGCCGCCCATGTTGGGTCCCGTGATGATCTGCGATCACAGGTGGGCCAGCAGCCCAGTACTCGTTAGCGCTATGCTACTTCTACCCCCAACGCAATAAAGTGTAAACGAGTGATTACCTGAAACGACGAGTCGTCTCGCTTCATGATGACGTCGTTGGAGATGAAACCGACGCCATCCTGTCAAGAACAATCAACGAGTCAGCACACGAGCGCGTCGGAGACCGAGAGAAAGAGAGAAAGAGTTCAACAGGGGAACGAACCTGCAGCTCGAGACAGGGGTGTCGCGCCTGCTTGAGGATGACATCTCCCGTGCCGCTGGGCGTCAGACGAGGTCGCACGTAGCCTGCTGGCGCGTTAACCGCAACATGCGCCATGCTGTGAACGCATCCAAGCAACGTGAGTGACTCCTGTGTGCAGGAAGGACGAACAACAACAAGTCCAATGCAATGTGTACCTCACAAAGACGTCGAGGTCTGCAAGCAGGATGCTCAGGTCCTCCACCAAAGGCACGTAGGACGCTGCATTACAGTGAGATAAGACGTGAAGCAAACAATTTGACAACACCTGGCGTCTGGACGAAACTTACCAACACACTTGATGATCTCCAAAACGAGCTCCTTCTGCTTGGCTTGGATCGACTCCTCAAGCTCAGTCCACCGCCGGCTCTGTTTTGTCAGCAGGGAGGTCGTGATCTGGAGAGGGCCAAGCGAACCTATGGTCAGCGCTCAGTCAACCCCCCACGATAAGGTGTGCACGCACCCGCATGGACTTAGCTGTGTCTTCGAGCACGCTCCAGTCGCGCTTGGACTTGACCATTTTCGTCGTGCTCGCCTGATCACGACAACGAAGAGCGTTACGGCGACTCCAACGACAAGTTACAAGCTTAGTAATCGCTTTGAAGAGTACCTTCTTGGGCACGGTGATGTGCCACTCGTGGACCTTGGAGTTTTCGAGCTCCACGCTGTCCTTGTCTCGCTTGTCCGCCCCCAACTCTTTTTGCACCTGCGCCACACCGTTGGTAAGAGCTACGGCGCCCCTCTCACTCAACGAGGGAGGGAAAGGGCACGAACCGCACGATAGATGGTGTCGATCTTCTGCTTGACCTGTTCCTTCTCCTCGCACCACTGGGTGAACTCGGGATCGAAGCTGGCGTTGATCTGGTATTCGTTGTTCTGTGCGGCCTCGAGGTCGATGCAGCCTTCGATCAGCCTCTGGAAATCGGCGAACTCGTCGATGACTCTCTGCTCGAGCAACCGGAGAAGAACACGCCTCGCTGCGAGTGAGAACACGAGCGTGTGCAGGTAGCGAGGGAAGGTGTCGCGTACCGCCAATTCGTCAGTGTACTGCTCGTGCAGCAGACCAGCATTCTTGGTGCTGTAGGCGGACAAGGTGGCGTGCATTGCCGGGAGCCGGCGGTAGATGTCGTACAACACCACACAGTCCTGCGCGACAGAGTGGAGAAACAATCAGGCCACGCTCAGGCCACGACAACTGAGCGCTCCAACACTCGGCCCTACCTTGAGAGAAGCAGTGATCCTCGACCTCTGGAACTTCTTGATGAGGCGATCGATGTCTGTGATGCGGCGGAAATGCTCCTGCATGGACTGTCGCAGCTCCGCATCGTTCACGAAGATCTCGACTATGTTCTGCCTCACCTCTAGTCGCCAACATGCCAATGGGATGTTGATCAGAAATTGTGAGCTCGAGGCTCACTACCACACAACAGTGATAGGCGGAAGTGTGCGGTCGGTGGAAGTGCTCCGCTCTCTCATCAGAAACGCACCAATGTCATCAATGTTGAGAAGCGGCTGCTTGATCCACTGCAAAAGGCGCCGCGAACCCATTGCCGTTTTGCACTTGTTCAACAGGCCGTACAGACTGAAACTCTTGTCGGCTAGGGAGGTGGGCGCAGGAGATTGTCAGGGACAACGCAAGTCAAGCGATCTCGAGGAGAAGACATGAGAAGGAGAGAGATACGCACTGTCGGTGGGTGACGGGAAGAGGTTGAGGGCGCGAGAGGCAGGCTGGTCAATCCGCATGTACTTGGAGAGATCCAACGTCTTCAGCTGATAACTCCTTAAGTTGTCCTCATCGCTCAGCAACTGCAACAATGAGTTGAGTCAAGGCGTCAGCCACTCGGGTCGAGCAAGATCTCATCGTTCAAGCAGCAGCAGGGTACCTCCATGTGCTTGATGATGCAGGAGAGCGAGGACATGGCACAGGAATGCTCGAGCGCTTGGTCTGCGGATGCAAGCAGACAACACGTCAGTGTGGCAAAGGCATCAAGGCACGAGGTCGAGCAAAGAGCAAAGGAGAGCGATGCGGTACGAAGGCTGTTTGCCATGTCCTCTCGCACGAGGTTGGAAAGGTCTTGCTCAATGTCCTGCGGCTTGAACAGAGCTGGTGACGAGTGCCAGACCAGGGGTTAGCTGATCTGACACAGAGCAGGGGGGACACAAAGATAAAAACCTTTCTTGACCTCCGTCTTCATGATGCCGCAGCGCTCCAGGAGAGCGTCGAGCTTCTTCATCTCGATCTCATCTCGCGTGCCACCGGGCGCAAGGATACACTCCTTGGCGCCGATTTGAAGCAGAAGCGACTGTCCAAAGAGCGAGCGAGAGTGAGAGAGTGAGCGCGTGAGCACACTGGCTAGAGAGAGAGAGAGAGAAACAGAAAGACATTCATGCGTGCACGTAGAGCACATACTTCGAGATTGGACAGGTGGATGGTATCGACGAACTGGCAGTATCCAATCTTCCTCAGGATGGCATCGGCAAAGGCGGCACCGACAACCTGAAGAGGGGAGGAAGTGAACATTCGTGATCGCATCAGGCGCACACATGCGAGAAGGAGGACAACCTTTTGCTGGCCCTCCACCCCAAAGCAGATGGCCACGCTGATTGCGGTGTCCTCCAGTTCCTTGTTCCTATACAGCAGCTCCTCGAAGTCTCTTACGTTGCCTGGCGAAGCCTGCATCACCAAAGCGAGCCAAACCAGGAAGAGAGAGCACGCGCAAGCGTTAGAGCGGGAGGCTACAACACACACTGGCAAGTGCTGGTGCTAGTTGGTGCCTTCTTCTCTTTGGTCCAATTGGTCCCGGTCTTGGTCCACACCTCGACCTTCTTGAGCTTGACGAGGATGAGGTCGCGCACCACCTCCTCGTACTTCTCCTGCTTCATCTCCACGTTGGACAGTTGCTGTGGCCCTGTGGTCCGTTCCACAACGAGGCAGAGGACCCCCACATTATCACACATCAGTCCGATATTCGAGACGCACGAACACAAGCGCACACGCACACACGGGTACGGACCGACGGTCGTTACAGCGACGAGGGTTCGGAAGTACTCTTGGGCCACGAGCTTGGCCGCTTCGCCGTACACGCTGTAGGACTCCTTGTATGTATGTGTGTGGATGCAGGATTGAGAACGATGTTCTTATCTTCGGCCAAGACCATGAGGAGAGACGAACCTTCTGGCCGAAGAAGCGCACAACGCCGTCCTCCTTCGGGAAGGTCTGGTGGTAGAAGCGGCAGAAGGCATCTGTGAGTGCGAGAGCGAGATTAATGCACCCGCTGGCGAATAGATTGCGAAAAATCTGGGCATAACTGGTGCGTACCCTCAGCCTTGGATTTGGCCGAACCCTGACCTTCCTTGCCCCCCTTCTTGCCGCCCTTCATCTTCTCTCTTTTGAAATCAAAATTGCGATTTTCTGTTTCCCGCCAAAATATTTACCGCACCAAATAATTCCATGTTTTTATTCGATGCATTCCTAGCGTTCTTGCCAATCCACCGCAAGCATGCATTTTGCGTTGTCGGAAATTTACTGGAATGCAGTCGTCGGCACAGGGCAAGGGTGCTTGCGCTCGGCCCAAACAACGTTGGCAAGCTTGGTCGAGTTTGTGTTATGAGAATTGCATCAGAACGGCCTGAGCCAGTCGTCGGTGGGGTGCACGCCTTTAAAAGCGGATGGGTCACATTCGTGATTCCTCGCCCAACAACCACATGTGACACTAAGCCCACAAGCTTACCTGTAAACACACCCCTACCCTCTCTTCTTTCAACCAACCGCTCACGGGCTGAGCTAGACTATATTCCAACCAATCAATCAACCAAGCAACCAATCAACCATCCACGTACGACTTTGCACGCTTTTGCTTCGTCGGCAATTCTCTAATCACGTCTTAAGCACTAACCTTCTGCAAACACACACACACACACCAGCCAACTAACAACGACAGATGGGAAAGGAGAAGTCCCACATCAACCTGGTGGTAATCGGCCACGTCGACGCCGGCAAGTCGACCACCGCCGGCCACCTGATCTACCTCTGTGGCGGCATCGACCGTCGCACGATCGAGAAGTTCGAGGAGGAGGCTCGCGCCATCGGCAAGGTACACATTGCCACACAAGTCCTGTTCATCCCCATCGTCACGCCTTTCCCTCCGTGACTAACTCCCTACTACGTCGCAGGCCTCCTTCAAGTTCGCCTGGGTGCTTGACAAGCTCAAGACCGAGCGCGAGCGCGGCATCACCATCGACACGGCCCTCTGGAAGTTCCAGACCGCCAAGTACGCAATGCGCTGGTGATGCTTGTGATGAACAGGGTAGTCGCTCACCTTTGTGTTCTTGTCGTTGGTAGGTACGACTTCACCATCATCGACGCGCCCGGTCACCGCGACTTCATCAAGAACATGATCACCGGCACGTCGCAGGCCGATGTGGCCTTGCTAATGATCTCGGCCGCGCAGGGCGAGTTCGAGGCCGGCTTCTCCAAGAACGGCCAGGTGCGCTGCGGCATGCTCCATCTCCGAGTGTTCTGTGCTGTGTTTCACTGACTGACCGCCTCGTGTGTGTATCAGACCAAGGAGCACGCGCTGCTGGCCTACACTCTCGGAGTGAGGCAGGCCATCGTGGTCATCAACAAGATGGACGCGCCCACCGTCAACTGGCGCCGTGAGCGTTTCCTCGAGATCGAGAACGAAGTGGGCGCCTACCTCAAGAAGGTTGGGTACAACCCGAAGAACATCCCCTTCATCCCCTTGTCGGGCTGGGGCGGCGACAACATGATGAACAGGAGCGAGAACATGCCCTGGTGGACCGGACCCACGCTCATCGAGGCGCTTGACTCGATCAAGCCGCCCAAGAGGCCCGTGGACAAGCCCTTGCGCATCCCCATCCAGGACATCTACAAGATCGGCGGCATCGGCTCGGTGCCCGTCGGCCGTGTGGAGACCGGCTCGGTGCGCGGCGGCATGCAGGTCGTCTTCGCGCCGTGCGGGGTGGCCACCGAGGTCAAGTCTGTCCAGGTACTGCACTACAACTTGATGATGATGACGATGATGAGTGAGCGGCGATTGATGAGAGAATGCGTGCAGATGCACCACGAGGACAGGGAGGAGGGCGTGCCGGGCGACAACATCGGGTTCTGCGTCAAGTCGACCCCGGCCATCCGCAACATCAAGCGCGGTCACGTCTGCGGAGAGGCCAGGCGTGACCCGCCGAGGGAGAGCGACAGCTTCACCGCGCAGGTGATCGTGCTCAACCACCCGGGCGAGATCCGCGCGGGCTACTCGCCCGTGCTCGACTGCCACACGAGCCACGTCTCGTGCCGCTTCGACAAGCTGGTGGAGAAGATCGATCGTCGCACGGGCGTCAAGCTGGAGGAGAGCCCCGCGAGCCTCAAGAGCGGCGAATCGGCCATCGTCGCGCTGGTGCCCTCGAAGCCCCTGTGCGTCGAGAGCTTCACCGAGTATCCGCCGCTCGGAAGGTTCGCCGTGCGCGACATGAAGCAGACCGTGGCCGTGGGCATCATCAAGGCCGTCACCAAGAGGGACCCTGCCGCCGTGGGCGCCGCCGCCACGGGCAAGAAGGCGGGCGCCAAGAAGGGATGACGCCAGGCCCCAACGTGTGTTCTTTTTCTCCTCTTCCTGCCTCACCCAGCAGTGCATGCCCCGTGCCTGATGACGATGCAGGAGAGGTTTTTGAATGCACCCTTTCCTCCTCTTCATCCCACCCCAGCTCACCTACACGCACTGCTCATGGTCTACGTCCAAGCTCTTTGACACTCTCAAGAACAGCAGGCGTGCGTCCTTTGGGTCGTTTGTGTCTGAACTGTTGTACACGGTGATCAGAGAGGATGACACTGAACTAACGGCTGGTCTAGATGCCGCCGGTTAGGTTGCTTGTCCTTCTTCTCGTGCTGCTTTCCCTAGCCTGAGTCTGAGTCCGAATCGGAGGAGCTCACCTCGCTGGCCCTTGAGCGCCTTCTCCTCCTCGAACAGGTTTTCGAGCACGGTCACCACTTCGCTCATGTCCAGCCGGTCGCGAGGATTGTGGGCCCAGCACTGGCCGAGGAGTTGGTGCAGAGCTGACGGTGCCTGGGCACTGGCGATGATGTAGGAGGCGACTTGCCCTAAGTTTAGTGTGCTAACAAGTGCACTGATGATGATGATAGAACCAACAACAACAACATCTACTGATGCGACCCAATGTTGATTATACATGAAGACATCATTCAGGGAATGTGGCCAAAACTCTGCAACCTCCAGATCACTTGAATCATGCTTGCTTACACCTCCCAAATCTTGGGGTATCTGTTCATTTAAAGATCTTTTTAAAGTTGGCCAATCCCACACAACTTGCAAGATCCTTGACAAACATGGTGAGCCAGTAACACCTGGTAGACACTCTCTTTGCAGTACCCAAGGTTGAACTGCGCCCAATGCAGGTACTTGGGAATGTTTTATGCTTTAGGAGTGCCTTTGAGAGATCTCGTTTCTTGAAAGCACATAGAGCTTCTAGCATGCTGTGGTGAAGGAGATGAAGTTGCAGGTGGAAAGGAGATGATATGAGGAATGCTTACTAGGGCATAACTGATGTTCTTGCTGATGCCATTGATGTTGATGAAGCAATCTGGTGTTTTGCAGGGCATTCCTGGTCACACTCTGGAGAGAAGTGAGAGGTGAGAGTTGCACAACCTTCCCCTGCCTGAATTGACACTCCCTTAGGAAGGACTTTGGTCTGTATGGGCAAAGTCCCCAACCACCTTGCTAATGGTCCCCAACTGAAGGCCAAGCAGATTGTCTGCTTCTGCCTAAGCCCCAAGAAAGGTTCTCACCCCCCCCCCCTTTCACCACACACATGCACATGCCTGATCAAGGGGCTCACCACATGATGTCATTGCCATGAGCTTGGGAACAGCTATGCCTTGGTCAAGTTGTGGTTGCCTGTGCCTTCACAGCCTACTTCCCCAACCAGAGCCCTAAGAGGAGGCCAAGGGGAGCAGGAAGCTGCCAACACCAACATCATGGAGCTCACCATCATCTTCCTTGGACATGCCAGCACTCTTAAACCAGGAAATGCATTTCTGAGTGTGGTGACAGCATGGAAGTCATCTTGCTGATGGGGGGATGTGGCTGAGGTAGCAGATAGAATCCAACATGTACAACTTCTCCTCCATCAGGCAGCCTGGTCCTCCTAGTTAATCCTCCTCTTCCCTCTCCTATCTGCTACCTCAGCCACATTCCCATTCCTACTTCCTTCTCTGAAAGTGGTGCTTTGGCCTCTGAATAAAGAAATTCAATGTTAGTCCACATTTTGCATTAAGGGAGCAGAATGGCCTGGAAAAAAAAGGAAATACATGAATGTTGCACCAGCCATTAACACAACTATCAATTTCATATATCATATTTTTTCTATCTGATGGGGGGACGCAACAATAAAAAACTTTGAAGCATTTTCCCATTCATCAAGCGCCAATGGTGTTGTGGTGGCTCATGGTCCTCGAAATTTGAAAAAAAATAAACCATTGAATTTCTGCTCCCATAAAGCAAAAGCAAAAAAAAAGCTCAATCTGACATGCAAATGTACAGAAGGCCATACTGAAAAGGCAAAATCAGGATGTCCACCTTCAGCTGCCCAGCAGAGTATCCTCCTTGTAATGCATGTAGCACCAATCAGGCGTGCGTCCTTAGATTCGTTTTTTGGATCTGAACTGTTGTACACGGTGATCAGAGGAAGAACAGGATCTCTAGATGCCGCCGGTGAGGTTGCGCTTGTCCTTCTTCTTGTGCTGCTTACCCTTGCCTGAGTCCGAGTCCGAATCGGAGGAGCTCACCTCGACCTGGACATCGAGAACGGCGCCTGAGTTAGATAAAAGGCGACGGAAGCGAAAGAGCTCAGCAAGTGGGTGTGAGAGGAGAAGCGCACGTCGTGCTTTTGGTTGTCCTCGTCGACGAGACCCTTCCTGCCGCCCTCCCAGGTACGCGCGCCGAGCCGTGCCTCTTCGTCTTCCTCGTCCTCGTCATACCCGCGTGCGGTTTGGGCTCGGATAGACGTGCGCGCCTTCTTGCCATCGCGCTCGGCCTCGTTGCGCTGGCCCTTGAGCGCCTTCTCCTCCTCGAACAGCTTCTCGAGCACGGTCACCACTTCGCTCATGTCCAGCCGGTCGCGAGGATCGTGGGCCCAGCACTGGTCGAGGAGTTGGTGCAGAGCCTCGGGGCAGTGATCGGGTACGGCGGGGCGGTTGCCCTTCATGACGTACTTGGGGATGTCCCACTGGCGCTTGAGCTCGGTGTAGGGCTCGCGCCGCGTGTACATCACCCACAGCATGATGCCGAACGAGTACACGTCGATCTTGGCCGAGTAGGGCTTGTGCTCGAGAATCTCTGGCGCCATGTAGATCGGCGTGCCCAGCGCTGCCGTGTGGTTGAATGCCTCCTGCGCCTGGGTGATCGACCTGCTCGTCCACACCACCGACACAACCCCGCAGCATGTCAGCGCGGTGTGGTGAGGTCCGATGGAAGGAGGGAGGGGAGTACCTGGAGGTGCCAAAGTCGGCGATCTTGCATGACACGGGAGCCTTGGACGACAGCGAGATGATAAGGAAGTTCTCGGGCTTGATATCTCTGTGCAGCACTCCGTTCCTGTTGTCGTTTGTGTGCACACGAACCATTAGTAAGAGCAATCTCGGACACAAAAAAGAGCGAGGAAGAGCGTACGTGTGGAGGAAGGAGATGGCCTTGGCCATGTCCAGTGCCACCTTGAGCATCAGCAGATAGTTGAAGTTCTGGTCTGAGAAGATGACGTCGGACACGGAGCCGTTGGAGCAGATCTCGGTCACGAGGCACGTCTTGCCGGGCACGAATGATGCGCCCACGAAGTTGAGCACGTAGGGACACCGCAGCCTCGTCATGATGTCCACCTCCCTGCATTGTCATTCATGTACACCCCATCAGTGATGTGCCTTTAGCTTTCTTCTTGCCTTGCTGAGCTGCACGACCATCTCACGACGAACGGGGTCGAGGAGGAGGGGACGAACTTTTGGAACTCGGCCAGTTGGCGCCTGTCCATCTGTGAGTTGAGCACCTTGGCTGCCACCTCCTGTCCGCGATAGTTGGCCTTGTACACCGTTCCGAACGATCCTTGCCCTGTTCGCCATTCCGTTCCCGTTGCGTTTGTGTTAGAGCAGGCAACAAAGTTACACGCACGAGAGAGTAGGTGTAGGGAGAGAGGGGGGGGGTACCGATGGGCGGATTGGAGGTGATGATTTCATCAGGATCGAGCTTGGTTGACAGCTCGCCCACCAGCTTGATAGTGATCAAGTGTGACCCGAGACCCTCCACGTCGAACTTGATCTTCCTCTCGATGTTGGTCGTCATCAGCAGCGTCACGTGCACGTGCACCGTCACGCTCCGGCCCGACTTGATCACTCCGCTGCCCGGATGCAGCCGGCAAGCGAACTTGTCGTTCTCGGTGGGCACGAAGAAGGTGAAGCGGCGCGTGGGTCCATGGTTGGTGAGCACGATCTCATCGCTCACCTCCTCATCCACTGGGCACTTGTCGTTCGAGCCCAGTCCGAACGTCAGCACCTGATTTGTCACGCATGTCGCACACAACCACGCATCATGTCAATGATCGATGATGAGCGAGGAATGCGTTCTGGTGCCAGCACTGGTTGGTTGGGGGGGGGGAGGGGAAGCAAGGCACCTTGGGCTCGAAGCTGATGTTCACTGACTCCAGATCCAACAGCGACAGCTGCTTGGCAATGCCGCCCGTCGATGAGGCTGAGGACTCAGACATGTCGTCCATCTCGATCGAAGCCTCGTCGTCCGACCACTCCTCTGCCAGCAACAGCTGCGCCTCCTTCTTCTTCCTCCTCGCCAACACAAGCAGCACCACCGCTGCTGCCAGCAGGCACAGCAGGCACAGCACGAGCGCACCGCCCACGCCTCCCACCACGCCGCCCACCACCGCTGCCGTATCGTCCGACGAGCAGTCTGACCCGAGGCACGTGTTGAGCAGGTTGAGTCGTGCAGCCGACGAACGCGTGGGCCCGTGGTAGACGAGCTCGTTCTCGGTCGGATTGAAGGCGAAGATCACCTTGTTGAGGCCCTCCGTGATCGTCTTGTCCCATGGATCCTCCGTCGAGATCCGCCTGTGTCGTGTTGTATCGTGTTGTGTGAGCGATTGCTCGTGGCATGAATGAGAAGACGAGGAGATCAGAGGAGAGGAGGCGCGGACGCACTTGGAGAACTTGCACGTCACCACTCCGCTCTCGTACGACGCCCACGTGTCGAACAGGTTGTTGCTACCACCCGCCAGCGTCTGATCGCGCGTCGGAGGACCCACGTCGAGCGCGTACGCGTCGATGAACTCCCACGTCTCGTTGCCCCACCGTCGACAGATGTGGATGTCGGCGTTCTTCATCGTTGCATCGTCAGCGTGGAACCCCACGCCCACCCATCCGCTGTTGCGGCACTGAATCATCAGGTGGATGGCGTTGTTGGCCTTGTCTGGCGTCCACGACAGCCGGTACGCCGGCGACAGATCGACGTAGTTGTCGTACTCGCCTGTGTTCTTGAAGAACTGGTCTCCGCCTGTAGGGAGTGAGAGATTCGTTAGTCTTGGCTTGGCCTGCAGCGCATTGAGTGAGAGAAAGAGGTACGGACCGATGTTGGCGAGGTAGCGTTGCTGGAGGAAGAATGTTTCACCGGGGGTGGAGCCCCACTTGGTCACGTTCATGTTACGTGCGATGATGTCCATCAGAGTCTGTGGCAAACACACAGTCAGTGATCACTTCATTTGACATACTAGAGTAACTTCAAAATTTGAGACGTACGGTGTTGTGGACGATGGCCAGCTCGGCGTCAGAGAACATGCCCTTGCGCTCGTACCAAAAGCGGTCGCCGTTGCGCAACCGCTCAAACTGCGCTCCGCGTAGTCGCCGTGAGTGTGGTGGAACGATGCGATTGTTTGTGCGGTGGGGCTAGCATACCTGGTCCATGATTACGGTGTGGAACAGCTCACCGACGCTGGCGCCAATCACGTGACCTGGACACAACAGCACAAACCCGGGTAAGCGCCCATTGCGCACAAGGATCGTCACCCCCAGGACAGAGGGAGAGGGAATGAAATACAACGTACTTTCGAGAAGACCGCCCACATACGGATCGAGGGTGTCGATGCCCTGTGGGTAGAGCTCCTGTAGAAGTGCCTGTAGCAAGGAGAAGAGTCAGGCTTGCCATAAAACAACACATGGGGCAAGGTGAGCGTCAGCAGGTACCTGGATCTCGGTGTCAGAGGTGAGATCGGCCCAGGACGTGTGGGGCGCAAGGCCCAGCAGTTGACGCGCTCTGTTGTAGCTTGGCATTCCGTGGTCGCTGCGGTAGATGACCTAACCTTAGTGGGAATTGTCGATCAAGTTGGCTGGATTGCTCCCCCGAAAACGTACCGAGCACGCTGGATGTTGGTGGCGGGCAAGTCGCCGCAAATGACCTCGTGGCCAGGGTTGGCGAACTGTGTTAGGTGTTACGACACGACAGGCGCCCGGCGGTAAGTCATAGAACAACAGCTTCAAGTTTGTGCGCATTAGTTGCACCAAGACGCACCTGATTCCACGTGGGAGTGGAGAACATGTAGTTGCGCCTGTGATGCGGTGATGGAACACAGAGCATAGTGTGAGAGATTGCGCACGAGCGAAATAGAGATGCTCAGGCGTCGGGTGTGCGTACAGATCATCGACGAAGGAAGTGTCGACCAATCCCTGCCTCTGCACCGTAAGCCCACGCAGCAGATCTTCTACCATTCCCGGTGTCTCATCGATCTGTTTCGTTCGGCTGTCATCATTGCGCCATTTCGGTCAGCGTTACGGGTGCACTCAGGGACGGAGGGTGGTCAGGAGAGGTGTCTGCAACAGAGGGGGGGGNGGGAGAGAGAGAGAGGAGTCTGCGACTACGTACAAATACCAATCGCGCACGAGGATGTTGCCCAACGCGCTCTGCTTGTAGTCGTCGTCGGCCAAGAAGACCTGCGAGTTGACCATTGAATGGCCGTAGCGCATCGCCACCGAGCAGAAGAAGTTCTCCAGGCCCGCATCAACGGAAGGGTTGTAACCATCTGGTGGTGCAGGAAAAAGAGTAATTTACGGAGTTAAAACTGTGCTTGGAGCGGGAGCACCACAAACAACCGTACTTTCGCCGTAGTAGGTGGAGTTGAGGGGAACGCCCATGTCGGCGGCCAGCCACTCTCTCGTCGTGATCTTCTGCAGATACGCGATCACCCTGCAATCGGCATGAGTGAGACAGCTGAACGACACACGGCGTTTTGCTGCTGCTTCTGCCGCTGCTGCAAGGGTGAATGCGTGCGCACGGCGTACCACTTGCGCGACTCCTCAAAGAGTCGATCCTGGGTCCAGTCGGGGTGAGCCGCGGAGAACTCGTCGCACAGTCGGTTGTGCTCGAGGCCAAAGACCTCAGTGAGGGCGATGAGATCCGGCGTCTTGTTGGTGCGCAGATCGCCTCGCCGCTTCCAGATCGCAGTGTCGTCGAGGGTCTCGGGAATGAACGTCAGACCCAACTGTCCTCCCCCACCCGATCACACATCCAGTTCTGTAAGCTCACAAACTGTCTCATACTCTCCACACTAGAAGGCGAAGTGCGTTTACCTCCGAGGGTTTGAACCAGTAGGAGTTGTTGAGCTTGCAGCCCATGCCACCATCTGAGAGCAAAGGAGAGAGGAGCCAGAGGTTATGTATAACAAAACAAATAGATCTCTGCGAGAGTGCGCTGTCTGTCGTACCCTGACGGATCTCGTTGTAGGTGAACTTGGCGAAGGGATTGTACCCGGTGGAGCTGAAGATGAATTTAGTATGAGAACGACACACGATGCAGGCAAGAAAAGACAACGATGACCAAGGGCAGAGCTGAAGCAGAATTGTACCCGTAGAGCCAGGAGCCGTCGATCCAGCCGGTGATGTCGTGAAACTGGAAGCGACCAAAGGCACGCGTCGGAGGGAATGCGGGAGAGCGGTCCAAGGGACAGCCTAGATTCTCATCAGCGTTCGGATTGTAGAACAGATCGTCTGTCGTGATCGTGATCACATATTCAGTTGATTTGATGGCTTGTGCACATACCACACTGGGATCTGCAGAGGAGCATAGGCGTACCTTTAGGGATGGGGATGCTGAACTTCTCCACCTCGTAGGTGGTACCGGCCGGCAGCAGGAACGTTAATGATTCATTGAGTTGGAGACCTGGTTTGTCGAACATTCAGACTGTGGCCTAGAGGTGCGTGCGTAAAGGCATCACGGGCGTACCTCGCACGGTGTTGCAGATGTCGAGCACGGTGAGCTGGCCCCAGATGGTTTGTAGATCGTTAGTGAGGTGCGAGTTTGCTCCTGCGTCACCAGGTCCAGTCAGTGTCAGGCTCCGGGATCAATCAAAGGGCCACAGCGCACGTCGCACCAGGCAAGCGAGCAAAGAGCTTGTTGCTGATCAGCCGAGCGCTGGTGGCGTTGTGACGGGCCGGCAGGTAAGTGGCCGGATCGTCGTACTCCTGCGGAATAAGAACTGACCATCAAAAGGTAGAGGGGTTAGTCGCAAGCACTCCAGTCTCATAATCAGTGTAAGCTCCATGGCCATGTACCATTGCGGAACAGAGAAAAGGCAGCTCCCATGGTGGGGTCCGCCAAGTTGTTGTTGCTACCTGCCAAGTGACCACCACACAGGCACGTCAGTCAACGTCATCCCACGCAGCTACTTCAGATCGGAAATGAAATTTGTGGAGTTTTAAGGGTTTGGGCTGCGATTGGGCGGTTTGTATTTGTGCGCCTTGGTTGTCGAGGGTGCGTCGAGCAGAGGGACAAGAGGGGCACTACGGTACCGTCTGGTAGTCGGGTGAGGTTGGCGTTGGAGCCGTAGGGCCCCTCGAGACCAGCGTCGGCCGCCCTGGTGAAGCTGCAGGCCTGCACAGCGAGCAGGAGCGCCAAGATGGCGAGCACCTGGCGTCCCTCCATCTTTGACCACCCTGTGCCGAGTGTTTTGGTCGGCTGAGGGGAGCGCTCTCTTGGGTCTCTGCTGTTGTGGTTGGGTCAGCGAGGGTTCCCATTCCTCAAAGGAGATGCAAGGAGAGGGGAGGAAAGAGGGAGAGAACGGTCACCTCTGGGTGTGAACAAGTGCACTGTGTTCCTGGACGTTTGGTTCTTTATCAATCAACGAAAGAGAGAGCACCAAAGTGGTATCGATAACACGCGAACGGGGTACCAGGGGTAGCAGGGGGTGATGAGGAACAGTGGGGGCACGAAGCGAGCAAGGAAAGAAAAAAAGAGAACTGCCGCACACAACTCCTATGGCACACTCAAATTGCGGCATTTTCTATTGGCTTGTTTTTATTTAGAATTTGTACTTTCTCAACTACCCCCGAGTTTCGCACTCCGCTTGGCACTGCGACCAGGCCTCAGCAAGCAGTGAAAGGCGCTGCACTTGTCGCTTCGACTCGAAATTCACAGCCGGTCAGGTTCTCATACACGGATGGTAGGGTCCGACCAGGTGAACCTTACTGTGTCCAACCACAACACACGCGGTCTGGTTGCGCCCAAACGGCGCGGTCTATCCCGTCCAACGTGTCTGACTGAACCGGTAGTTTCCGCCACATCTTGGTGTTCGGATTTTTCCCGGATTGCTTGCATTCCACCAACCGGAATTGTGTGCTGGAATCACAGATTAATGAACCCCCGCAACCGCGGCTCTGCGACTTTGAGGCCGAGGCTTGCCCGCGGGGCAAACAGTGCTTCTTCCCACATCCCCAACACCAAGGCGAACCTCCTAGGAAGCTAGTGCACGCACATCGATCCTCGCGGACGGAGCATCGATATGCCTCAGCTGCCACTCACAAGCCCTGGGGTGGGACGCCGTGGGCGCTTGGCGCCGCGAGTATCGCTTTGCATCATCTTCATCTTCTTGGTCGTGGCTCTCCTCTCCGGATGCTGGGCCGACGTGCAATCCGTGGACCCCGGACTCCAAGGCGAGTACGGCTCCACGCCCGAACTCACTCGCCACCCCACTGGTACCCCTCCTCACCATAAATCATAAACACACATATTTTTATTAAATTATGGAATAATTAAATAGTAACTATTTGTGTATTTTTACCTCCGGTTGTTGGCAAAGATGAGAACGGGAGCGTGCGTGTCTGAATCCGCGGCTGGTGTTTGTGGTGCCACAGGAGCCAACGTAAGCGAGCTGAACGGAGCCATCAACTCGGTCTTCTCGCCGTACAGGAACTGTACGCATGTTGACGACGGGCTCCACGAGTGTGCTCTATTCGCTCACTCACGCGACTGTTCTCCTTCGAAACCACAGCATTGATTTCGCAGACGTACACGGATACAACTCAAGCGCCGCCTCGGAGCGACGGTCCTAGCAGCAGAGAGATCAGCAACAAGCTCTTTGCCCGCCTTCCCGGTATCAGAATTAGGCTGTCCTCTGTGCTCTCACTCTTCTCCTGTTGATGACTTATGCCTATATCCGCTTCTCGTGTGCGTGCGTGCGTGCGCTTGGCCAGCCGACAATCCGCTCCTCACCAACGATCTGCAAACCATCTGGGGTCAGCTCACCGTGCTCGACATCTGCAACACCGTTCGAGGTACGATGATGCTCCTCGTACACGGTAGACGCTGAAACATGAGTTGGCTCATCTGTCCATGCGTATAGGAATCCAGCTCCGCGACGTGTACACGTTCCTGATCGCTCCTGCCACTTACGAGCTCGAGGATTTCGGCATTCCTATTCCAGTTGGTGCGTACCCGTCGAACACTTGCATGCGACGGCGCTCCATGGTGCATCCCCTCACAGGTTGGTGGGGCTGCAGATGATCTGTTCTACAACCCCACGGCGAATGCCTCGCTCAAGTGCCCGCTCACGCGATCGGCGCCCCACCCGTCAACCTACTTCAACCCCAGCGCGGTGCGCAATCAGTTCACGGACATCACCGGATGGATCGACGCCTCTTGGCTCTATGGGTACGTACATCTATGTTCCTTTTCCAACTCTGACTCAACTGCACTGTCCTTGTGCACTCATCGCACGCACGCACTGCAGATCGTTTGGTTGGAACCCGGGGGCCGAGTTCGCGTACAAGGACATTCGTGCCAAAGATGGTACGACAGTTCACCACTGTGACACAGCCGCACCGCTCCAAGATACGACCGTGCTGACCTTTCCTCCTCGATTGCACACTGAAACAGACTCGGGCGCCTACACGTGCAAGATCAACAACTCGCACTGGTTCCTCCCGTCTGACGTACGTGTCGCGCTCCCCTTATTCCACAGTAGCGCTGTTTACCACCACAAGGTGTCGAGCTGGCTGGCGACCACGAGCTAATGAACGCATGCGTGAACTGTTTCTATCTGCAGTTGGAGCTGACGTTCATTCCCGAGACCTTGGGAGACGTACCGATCTGGAAGATGCGAGGCGATCTGCGCACCAACAAGACGCCGGACCTCATCGCCCTCACTGAGGTCTTTGGCCTCGAGCACAACCGACTGTGCGACGAGTTCTCCGCGGCTCACCCCGACTGGACCCAGGATCGACTCTTTGAGGAGTCGCGCAAGTGGTACGTCACACGCACGCATTCACCCTTGCTGCTGCAGCAGCAAAACACCGTGTCAGCCAGAGGGCTCATTCATATCACTCGATCAACAAACGATTGCAGGGTGATCGCGTATCTGCAGAAGATCACGACGAGAGAGTGGCTGGCCGCCGACATGGGCGTTCCCCTCAACTCCACCTACTACGGTCAAGGTACCTGGAATCTGAAGAACGGGCCAATTGGCGTGTGTGATCAGTGGCTGATTGTTGTGTGTCCTCTGCCACGTCAAACTGTCAGTTGGCTACGATCCCACGGTAGACGCCAGCTTAGAGAACTTCTTCTGCTCGGTGGCGATGCGCTACGGCCATTCAATGGTCAACTCGCAGGTCTTCTTGGCCGACGACGACTACAAGCAGAGCTCGCACGGAAACATCCTCGTGCGCGATTGGTATTTGTACGTAGTCGTAGACTCCTCTGTCCTCTGTCCTCCAGTGACTTGACTAATCCTCGTGTCGGGTGGGTTGGGCTCTTGGCGACACTGGACAGCCAAACGAAGAAGATCGATGAGACTCCGCACATGGTCGAGGATCTGCTGCGCGGTCTCACGGTGCAGAGGCAGGGGGTGGTCGACACTTCCTTTGTCGATGATCTGTACGCACACCCGCTTGCCGTTACATTCGCGTGTTGCATGTCACGCCCCACGCGCGAATCCCACCTGATTTCATCCATTCCATCACTGCAACACAGGCGAAATTACATGTTCTCCACTCCCACGTGGAATCAGGTACGACATCTTGATGCCGCCATCGCCGCCCCTCCTTCCCTTTCCTTTGTCTGGTGAGTGAGTCCTCAAATAGGGTCTCTTGATGTTTTGTGCGTCGCCTGAACAGTTCAAAAACCCCGGTCCAGACGTCATCTGCGGCGATCTGCCCGCTACCAACATCCAGCGTGCTCGGTACAGCCACTCCATGTACCTGTGAAGAGAATGCAGCAGCGTCACCTGATCGACTGTCTTGTTTGCTTTCCATCAGCGATCACGGAATGCCCCATTACAACGCTGCACGGATTATGCTCAACCTGCCTCCTATCACGGCCTGGTCTGACCTCACTAACGACACTGAGATCATCGTACGTTCGTGTTGCGTGTTTCATGCTTCGTGCCGCCATTATCGGTCGTTGGCATCTTACGTTCGCGCTGGCTCCCACAACGTGTACCGCACATGCAGAGTATTCTGGAAGACCTCTATCCTGGTGGCGTCGATACGCTCGATCCCTATGTCGGCGGTCTCTTTGAACGTACGTTGAGCGTGAGTCTCTCGATCACAACAAATTGATGGTGTTGACGTCTTCGTTCTCTCTCTCTCTCTCGTCACAGCTCACGTTACCGGCGCGCATGTGGGCGAGCTCTTTCACACAGTGATCATGGATCAGGTGCGAACCTGCTTGTGTGCTTGTCTTGGCCAACGCTCGTGTGTTATTAATCACTAACAAACCTGCAGTTTGAGCGCCTGCGCAATGGCGACCGCTTCTGGTACGAGCGCAAGGGCATGTTCTCTAACGCCGAACTGGCCATCATCCACAACACCGTACGTCTCAACTTATGGTCTCCCACGACCCGTGTGTGTAAGTGGTTCAACCCTGGCGTTGCTCACGTGCAAGATGTTCTGTGCGTTCATGTGTCTGTCAGACGATCATGGACATCATCGCGCGTAACATGAACGTGACCAAGTGGGGTTCCACCCCCGGTGAGTCGTTCTTCCTCCAGCAACGCTACCTCGCCAACATCGGTACGTCCGCTCTTCCCAGCCTCATTTGTTCCCACTAGTTGACATTCTGCTGCGCCATACATCCAGGCGGAGATCAGTTCTTCAGGAACTCAGACGAGTACGACAACTTTGTCGATCTGTCGCCGGCGTACCGGCTGTCGTGGACGCCAGACAAGGCCAACAACGCCATCCACATGATGATCCAGTGCCGCAACAGCGGATGGGTGGGCGTGGGATTCCACGCCGACGATGCGACGATGAAGAACGCCGACATCCACATCTGTCGACGGTGGGGCAACGAGACGTGGGAGTTCATCGACGCGTACGCGCTCGACGTGGGTCCTCCGACGCGCGATCAGACGCTGGCGGGTGGTAGCAACAACCTGTTCGACACGTGGGCGTCGTACGAGAGCGGAGTGGTGACATGCAAGTTCTCCAAGTGCGTCCGCGCCTCCTCCTCCTCCTCATCTGGTCTCGTCTTCTCATGAGCAATCGCTCACACAACACGACACAGGCGGATCTCGACAGAGGATCCATGGGACAAGACGATCACGGAGGGCCTCAACAAGGTGATCTTCGCCTTCAATCCG
>CDFA01025268.1:9193-27850 GCA_000826305.1 Acanthamoeba healyi | reverse complement strand
TCCTTGAAGCTGCGCTCCATCTCGCGCGTGACGTTGGCCGACGTCATCATCTTCACCGCCACCTCGGTGCCCTTCCACATGGCCCGATGCACCTCGCCGAACCCGCCCGTGCCCAGATGGGAGCCCATCTCGAGCTCGCTGGCGTCGATCTCCCAGTCGTCCTTGGCGCGCCTGTTGCGGCGCGCATAGAGGAAGAGCGCCACCAGGGCGCACAGGAGCAGCAGGAAGACTAGCGACACGATGGGGATCGCCACCGAGAGGCCCACGATGAGTGCAATCTCCTCGGCGCTGCGTCCGCGCTCATCACAGTAGGTGCCCTGCCATCCCGAGTGGCACACGCAGCGACCGTCTGCGCACTCGCCGTTGTCAGAGCACAGCGTGCCGTCGATGATGCAGCCGTAGAGCGAGCTGGCGGCCACGCCCTTGCACGTCGTGTTGCCCAACACCGTCAGCAATCGGCGCTTGACCGACGGGATCGTGGCAGCCACCACTACTCCAGCTCTGTGCCGCGCGTGCGCGCGTGAGTCTCGCTCCCTAACGCTACGAGGGAGCCAAGGGATGTGGGGTCGTACGAGGTGGCCATGGCGCCTGCTTCCGAGTTGCTCTGGGTCCAGTACATCCAGTCCAGCAGGCCCTTGGCCTTGGTGCAGTCCTGGAATTCGCGTGTGTGGAAGGTGATGAAGTTCACCAACACCATCGGCCAGCTCTGATCGCCCTGAGCTGTGTGTGTCGTGTGTATGAGCACAGACAAGCCAGCCAGTCCGCCATGGCAGGCGTAGGACAGTGCGAGCACGTACTGAGGGTGATGGCGGGAGTGATGTCGTCCTTGACGTCCTGCATGGCCGAGTTGATGGTCGTCGTGTTGCACGCCACCACGTTGCCGGCGTCGTTGTACACCTTGGCCGCCTTGAGCGTGCGCGACGTCACCACGTCGAGGTTGTGGTAGAAGCCGAAGGAGTAGGGCTCGTTCACGAGCAGGTTGAACATGGCGTTGCCGCTCAGCGAGCCGCCCTTGGTGCGGCCCGAGTCCATGGCCGGGAAGTAGCCCAGGTACGTCGTCGAGTTGCCCATGCGGTCGCGCCACTCGGGCACGCGCCTGCTGAGCACGTCGGTGAAGAGTGCCGTCACGGGCGACGACGCGTCGGTCTGGTAGACGATCGTGATCGGCTTGGGCGGCAGGTCGTTGACGAGGTGCGGGTTCAGCCACTTGAGGTAGGGATCGTTCCACATCTGTGACGACGTTGGTTGTGTTGCACGCCGCAAGACACCGATGAGTGTGAGATGAAGCCACGCTGAAGCGTGCATGCAGGCGTGATGGAGATGAGCGAGGATTCGGTTTGGCAGCGTACACTGATCTTGTTCAAGAGGATGTCGGAGATGGCCTGCCAGTTCAAGATGATCGGGTCCTTGTCCACCAACTCCGAGATCTAAACGCACACACAGGACCAGGCTCTGGGGTGAGAAGGAAGAGCTCACAATCGGAAACGATGGGAAATGAATGTACGTTGTAGACGGGAAGAATGCCATAGCCGATGGTCGGTACGCCTTCGCCATCGGGCACGAGCGCCTTCTGTGCAGGCGTGAGCGCCGTCGCTAGTGCAGCAAAGTCGATGTCGCCTGCACGAGCGCGGAGTGTGAGTCGTCTCGGTCAAGCTGTGTGCGCTTAAGTTGCCGTACCAGCAGCCATCTCGTTGAACGCGGTCTGAGACACGACGGCGGTGTACTGGACCTTGAAGGCCGTGCTTGGGTAGTTGGCCACCCAGTTGTAGTACACCGTGTACGGCGCGCCCATGCCCAGCAGCACGGCGGTCTTGAATGCCTTGTTGCCGTTGCAGTAGATCGTGCCCATGGCGTCGATCAGCCGCCGGCGATAGGCGTTGATCAGCGACGTGTAGCCGAGAGCGCTCGCCACCGCCGTCGCCTTGGCGTTCAGCTGCGTCCTGTGCGCGCCATCGACGAGGTTGTGGTGAGGCGGGCCAACACCGGCGCGTGCGTATTGCGGAGCGCGTACCAGGAGAGGAAGAGGAGGAGCTCGTTCACATTGGAGCAGTCGGGCGTGGTGATGTTCTGGGGGATGAGTGCAAACGAGATGAAGCTGAGCGGCCACGCCGTCGAGCTGTTGGCATTCAGGATGTCCACCGTCAGATCACCTGCGACGCGTTGCACGCTTGTCAGCACCAACATCACCGCCTTATGGTGTCTCCTGTCAGGACCCGCGGGCAAAGCGCACCTTGGTCGATGACCGGACGGAAGTAAGCCATGGCGGCCTGCACTGCGGCCTGCGTCGGCGAGACAACGGATCCGGCCGCATTGACCATGCGTGCCACGGAGATGTTAGCGTCCTTGGCCTTGAAGGACGTCATGTAGCTCAACGCAAAGCTCTGGGTCTGTCGGTGACGCGTCGTCAGCAATGTACACTTCACGCACCCACGCACGGAGGCCTCTCGGTGCCTTGGGGATGTACCTTGACAAAGTTGATGCACTCGGCGTCGGTGCTAAAGGCGAACGAGGTTCCGGCGGCCACAGGCGGCAAGGAGTCAAGCGAGCCGTCGCGAGGGAAGGTGCCGTTGGAGAAGACGTGGAGCGCGCGCTTGAACACCGTGGTCAGGCTCACATCGCCGCCGGTGCGGTAGGACGTGGTGATGTTCGCGTCGGGCAGGCGGGCGGAGATGTTGGGATTGAGGCCGACGATCGCCTCGTCGTTCCATTTCGTGATCTCGCCCAGCCACACCTTGGCCAACACGCTGCCCGACAGCACCTGGCGTTGTCGGTCACGTAAGTCAGGGCGATGACATCGGTCGGTCAGTCAACCGAGGTCATCAGCAGTTGCGTAATGAACAAGATGAAATTGCGTTGATAGGAGTCAAAAGCACGATGCCGTAATCCTCAGCCACAGGAGCTGTGGTGTGTGCTTGGCATGTGTGAGGCGCAAGAGAGACGTACGAGAGAGTCGGTGGGGAGAAGGGTGGGCAGGTTGTAGCCGATGACGAGCGGCAGGCCGACGATGGGCAGCTGGGTGAGACCTCCGACGCCGTTGAACTGGTCGGGATCGAGCGCGGTGTCCACGCCGACAAAGTCGACCAGGTTCTGCTGGTAGCGGACCAGGGCCTGGCTGACGCTCGGCGCCGCGGTGTAGGTGAGAGCGACGTTGTCCTTTGAGTAGCCGTAGTTCGTCCCGTACGAGTTGTACAGGTCGGCCGTGGCCGCGCCGCCCGATCCAACCAGCTTCACGCTGAACTGGGCCGCTGTGATGAGGAGAGTCACCGCCACAACGAGGTCCGCCAGAGGAGAGCAGCGAAGCCACACACACACAGACCACGCGAGATAGAGCGCATAAAAGAGGATGTTAGGCTTTTTAACTCCGACAAGCAAAAGCGCATCTTCTGCAAGGCGGAATGGGCCAGAGTGGAGAAGCAGCGTTGGGAGGGGGGTGGAGGACCTGCAAGGGAGAAAGCGAATATCAAGAAGAGCAGAAGCTGCGTGGCTCGAGTCGCCATGTTGAGGACGAACGAAAGAGGCAAAGAGAGGCAAAGATCAATTTGAGAGCGTAGGGCGAACTCCTCTCTGATCACAGGCCTGTGGCCAGCGACCCTTAGACGCTAATCGATGAGGGAGAAGTGAAGGTAGAGGCCTGATGTGGCGCTGGCTGCTGGCTGCTTGTTAGTTGAAAGAGTCAGAGTAGAAGCAGCGAATGACCTTGGTAGGCGCGTGCGCTTGTATGAGCGGTTGGGGGCCAATGAGAAAACGGAACCCTTTATGCTTGTCCTCTTTGTGTGTAACCAAGAAGCAGCCGAGTGGACCGGAACCATTTAGTTGTCATCCTCGTCACATCTGGTCACACCAGCCCACAGGCAACCCAACAAAAGCGTTGGCGCGCCATCTATGCGCTGGAGATGGGCCGAGGGTCGGCCTTTCCCTTTGTGGCGTCGCTGGGATGGGACGTCCAGCGATACCTGAATCGAGCCAGGTCGCCGTGCTGCGCGCAATGAATGAAGGCGAGGCCTTGGGCGAGGCCTTACCGCCAGAAGAGCAAGGGCATTGGCGTACTGTTTTACTGTATGGTTGGTCGTGTTGGCTGGAGGCAACACGGCCACGCGCTCACAGAGGGAGGGAGTAGGCCACGCTTCAGCTCTCACCTCTACTGGGCGGCGAAGCAGTCCCTCCTCGGAATGTCGTCCAGCTCGTCGTTCCAGTCGCACAGCGCAGCTTCGGGATCTTGGCCCTCCAGGAACAGGCTCAGCCTGGTGCCGAGCTCCGCCATCTCCTGCGACGCGAGTCGGCATCCCTCTTGGTCAGACACTAGTGCACCGCGGAGGAGGGCAGGGCGGGGCGAGGGGTCAAACGGGCGTACCTTCTGTGGCTTGAGGGCTTCGTACTGGCTCAAGTCGGCGGCGCTGGTGGCAGGCTCCAGCAAAAAGTGTTCCAGCCATCTCCATTGATCTGCATCATGCACGTGCAGCCCCCGAAGCAGAGTTAGTTAGTGCACATGACGAAGGTGGACGAGAAGAAACGAGCCTTGGTGCGTACCTCTGGTTCTGTACAAGAAAGTGGCCGCGAGAGGGATGGTGTGGATGACGTTGAGCAAGAGTTGAGCCACCGCGATCAAAAACAGGCTGTTCCTCTTGTTGGCCGGGTCCAACAGTGCGCCGGCTGCAGTAGACAAAACCATCACGCTCGGTCAGCTCGACAGTCACGCACGCTAAATGCACAAGTGCGTGTGACGTCCAGCGTACCCTTGTTGCCGAGGAGCAATCGGATTCGCCATTGTTGCAGTGAGTCCTTGATGATGATCATGCCGTAGAGGGCGCGCATGAAGTGGTCGGTCTGATCCGATCCGACGCGGGCGATGTGGGCAGCGATGATGTCCATGACCCAGTAGGAGCGTTCCTCGTCCTCCCACGAGATGTGGGCATTGACGATCAAGTTGGTGTTGACGTTGTAGCCCTGCTTCAGCAAGCTCACATAGAATTCCTGCACAGCAGCACAGCACGAGACACAATGAGCGATGGCGTTCGGCATTGTCACTAAAGGCGGAGTGAGAAGAGACGTGCCCTATTGTAGAGCAGAGCAAGACAGCGGGGAGTCGGCATGGCGAGTTCGTTGTCCTCGGGGAAGCAGGTTTCGGGTAGGAGGCCAGTAGCCCGGTAGCCCTCCGTTACCATACCACGGACGCACACCGCCAAGGCCTCCTGTAAACCGCCATCACCGGTAAGACAGTGGCACCGAGAAGGACAACGAACGAAAAGACAAAACGGAGGCCGAAGAAGGTGTGACGTGCCATGAAGGTGGTGAGATCGGAGGAGACGGACTTGTCGCCGATCTTGACCCTGCTCTGGCCCTTTCTGTACGGCGAGAACTCGCCCATGTAGTAGTCGATGAGGATGCCGATCATGCCTCGGCCCACCAAGTACATCCGCTATACGAGAGCAATCGACAGAATCGCGATGCCATCGTTAGCACATGAACGCAAGAGTCTTCCCCGTGAGAAGAATACGAGGATCCGTACCTCCTCGTGTCCGGCATGGCCATACTCCTTGATGAGCCAGAAGTACTGGTGGAAGCGTCGCCACGCGGGACGGGTCGCCTCGCTCTGCATGACGAAGCAACAGCACAAGTGTGAGAGAGGCGCATGTATCGCGATCGTTTGTTGGATGATGCCGTACCATGGAGATGTGGTACTCCATGAATCGGACGTTAAGCGTTTGCGAGATGTAGGTGTACTGGGGCTCGGCCTCAGGGGCAGGGAATCCAGACAACTCGATCTGCGCCATCCTCTCTTGCCTACGCCCCGCATCAGCGGATGATAGTCGATTAGCTACGATCACGTTGGGCAAAGCAGAGAGAGAGAGAGAGAAAGGACAGAGCAAGGCAAAGACGCGCACCTCTCCTTGGCCATGATATCGTACTCGTGAACGGCCACGGTCTTGAGAAGTACAGCCAGCAGCTCGGCGAAGCTGTCGCGGACGTACTGGTCCTGACAGTCGAGAATGTGGAAGCGGTACCACTTCTTGTATTGGTCCATGAGACCCACCAGCAGCCAACGGCACGCCTGTCGGGGTGGACGAAAGAAGAGAGATCGCATCGTCAGCACTATTGCCAAACGCGTGCGAAGCTATGTTCACCACGCTGGAGGGCAATTGCGTACGGGCACGTGTTGAGCGAAGAGGCCCTTGAGGGTCTTCATGAAGGACACGTAGAGCTTCTCCTCACGAGCGCGCACAAGCGTCTCCAGCGCGAAGAAAGTGGTCATCTTGAGCACGCGGAAGGACGGATCGTCGTCCGAGGGCTCAGTGAAGTCTGTGAGGTTTACGTCACACACAAGAAAGCGAAAGTGAGTGCTCAAGTATTAGGATTAGAGTGTTGGCCAGGTGCAGTACCGCTCACGGGCAGAATAGTGACCAGAGAAAGGATGTCGCGCACAAACTCGAGGTACTCCCGATCGAACAACTGTCGGTCTCTGTTGTGTCACAGGCGGCGGTGAGTACGAGTATGACTTGCTCGGCAAGGGTGAATGATGAGTTACCTTGCGACTTTGTGGTTCTCCTCCCACACTGCCTGGAGGACCTCGTCGGGGATGATCTGCGCAAAGAGCGAGTCGAGGTCCTTCTCGCCAAAGCGGGAGAGATCGAAACATAGCGAAGGTGAACGCTTGAGCGAAGAATCCGAGTCGGAGCCGGTGGCCGACGAGATTGAATAGAGCGAGGGCGAGGGAGAGAGTGTCGATGACGCTGCCGATGACAGCGAGTAGATCGACGGCGACTTGGACACCGGGCGCGACACGGTCGTCGGAGAGAGGAATTGGGCACCGCCGCCAGCCTCGCCGGACTGGGCGCTACCGTCCCTCGCTGCCATGGCTTCGTCCGGGGTAGCCTTCTCCTTCCCTTTACCCTCACTTCCCGCCGCGTGCTGACCCTCCTTATTGCCAGCGCTGTCGGAGCCAAGCTCGAAGATCTTCGCGTTCGCTTCGTCCTTGTAGTGCATCTTGAGCTGGTCGGGAATAGGGAACTCCTCTGTTGATCAAGAGAGAGGAACATCGGTGAGCCGCAACACTAAGGCGAGGTGTGAAGCGAGTGGTGTGTGTGTGTGTGGGAGTGGGGAAACGAACCAGGTTCGGGCTTCTTTCGCTGGTAGAAGAGCATGTAGGCGTTCTTGAGCTTGGGCTGCTTGGTGGTAAAGTAGGAGCTATTGTACGACGTCGTCACTTGGTCACCACCAAAGCACTCATCCCTAAGGTCCTTGAGGTCCCACGGCACGACGTGCTTATCGTCGAAGAGATACCACCTGCCGCCTTCCCCCGTCCTTTCCTTGATGTACGAGTAGTAATGGCCTGCCTCCGCCGTGCCTGTGCAACGCGCCACTTGTGTCATGACATCGCTCATGGCGTGTTGGGTTCGTGGTGATGTGTGTTACGATCTTACCTGAGTGAACGAGCACGCCCACGAGTTCGTACTGGTAATAGTCGTGGGGACGCGAGAGCTCTAGCGAATCGTTGAATGAGTTGCTCGGGTTGAACTCTGCGAGTGCGAGATCATGGATGTAAGCGACGCAAGATACACAGTGGCTATGGTGCGACGAAATTTAACTGTACCTTCTTGGTTCTCGCCCTGCTCGCCTCCGCTTCGCTCCTCCTCGGGCTTCTTCCTGGCTTCGGCCTTGGCAATGCCCTCCGTGGTGTAGGGCTCCATGTCCAGGTCCATGGGGAACTCAAACAGGTTCGACAGCTTGGCCCTGTTGGAGGCATGTGTGAGTGTGAGGCACTTCGCTGTGAGTTTGAATGCACATTCGTCAACGCACCTAAGCATGGTCTCGTAGTCAAAGTCGAAGCGCTTCAAGTGGATGATGAGCGTGTTGGGCAGCTTCTTGAGCGAGAGTCGCTTGAGGGCAGCCTCTACCACCTTGCCGCATTGTTCGCACTTCCACTCGACCTGCTCGCCCTGCACATAGTACGACAGAGCCTCCTGCAGGTTCGCCTTGCCCTATTGTGCGTCAACAGTCAGAACTGAGCCGCTTGGACACGTGTAGTGGAAGGGTATGAGGGCGTGCCTTGATCTCAATGGAGATGACCGAGATGGGATCCTCCCTCTCCGAGAAGTGGGAGGGATTGTTGGGGCACCGAAGGATCTGCGACTCGGCACCGGTGAAGTTGTTAAGCAGTTTCTCCTGCACGATGAAAGAGAGAGAGAGAGAGAGGGCTCCACAGTTAGGCCTCGACGTCCAGCATCAGTTACGAGCACCCACGCTCCATACGTACGTATTCGGTGCCTTTGAGGTGCTCCTCGAGTCTCTCGCAAAGAAGGCGGAGGAACTCCTCGGCATCCTGCTGCATGTGCAAGTCGATCGGGTTGCCGCCCCTGTGTGGAGTTAACGCCACGGTCACTGTTAGTACACCCAAGGTCACCGAAGGCGGTCGACGAGGTGACGCTTTGGTTTTTACCTGTCCTTGAAGGCCTTGCAGAAGGTCTCGCTCGGGTCGTAGAACTGCTTCTCGCTGTGCTGCAGGTGGCAGAACATGTTCTTCAACTGCATCAACACGTTCTCCGCAGCATCCGATGCGGCGACCTTGGAGGACAGGAGGCCGTAGCGGAGCGTGGGAGTCATGTAGATCTGCTGGATGAGGGAGTTCATGTAGCAAATGCAGCCGGGGTTGCGCAGGCCGACAAAGCCCGACAGGTTCTTGCCCGAGGGTCGTTCCCACGTCGTGAGGTCGAGCTCTGTTGCAAGCAGAGCATGACGATAACGGTGATGGCGATGAGGAACTGCAATGCACACACAATCGAGTGCATGGAATACTGGGGCAGGAGTGTGGTATGCCTTTGGTGTGGTTGGGCACGATGAGCTGCAAGATCTCCTGCACGTTCTCAGGCGAGTCTCGTGCAAGCTCCGCCAACAGCTTGAAGCAGCTGAGAACGAGATAAGAAGAGGCCGGTGAGCTCACACGAAACGCAAAGAGTTGTATATGGGTAGTAGGTAGTTCACCTCTCTCTGGTCTGAGAGGTCTTGCACTTGTTTTCCTCCTTCCACTTCACGCTTAGGGCGTTACGCGATGAGAACGTAGGCGGCGGTGGGAACAGGCAACGATTCCACAGCTCGTCAATCATGCCGAGCCTACAAGCACGCAGTCGTGAGCCGGCTGCCTCTCGATGAAGGGTGTCCATGAGGCGCACAACAAAACGTACCCCTCCTTGGCGGCAACCTTCCTCTTGATGTTGGCGTTCTCGCGGAGCAGGGTCCTCACGATGTTGAAGAACCCGATCAGCAGCTGATCAGGAGGGCCGTCGCGGGTCTCCTATTATGTATCCTCGAGGATCAGCGCCCAACCTTGCATCAAGGAGGAAAAGACAGCACGAGAGGACTACCTCCTGAACGGGATGGTTCTTGATGCGGTCGATGGTGGAGTAGAACAGACCCTCGAACTTGGAAAACACCTCGGCACCGTTGGGATGCTCCTTGAAGTACCTCTCGATGAGCAGGCTCAGAAGGTCAAAGAACTGGTCGCACGTGGAGTTGATCGAGCCCTCGGGAGGAATGTGGCGCAGCAGAAGATCGAGGAAGAACCTCTGCGGCGGCACCAGCCCCTCAGCCACAGCGAACTCGTCGGGGCTGATGGCAACAGTCAGCGACACGACCAGAGCAGGAGAGGGAAGGCAAGAGCACAAGCAGCGAGTGTAATGACGTACTACTGTGAGCAGAGGAGGTGGAAGTTGGCAGACGCGGCCTTGCGGACCTTTTGCTCGTAATGGGCCAGCGTAACGTTGACGATAAAGTCCTCGATGGGCGTCATTTCGGCTGATGCACCCTCGGGCAAGGTGATCGTAACGATGCCCTTGTCCTTGCGCCCCTTGGCGGCAAGACCGTATTCGTAAAAGCTCTTGAGATGGGCCGGCTTGGAGACGATAGAGTTGACCAGCAGCTGCATGGCGTAGTCCACGATCTGTACGTCGTCGTTGTGGGGCGGATAACCCTTGCACGTGTCGAGGATGATGCCCACCATCGTGCCCAAGAAGTTGGGGAAATCGATAGTCTCGATCAGCGCGCGGCCGGTGTTCGTGCTCAGTGTCAGCTGCCTGCCGTTCTTCTCCTTAGCATCGTCAGCGAGCTCGGGCAGCATCGTGAGGTCGGCAAGTCCTCCTAAAGAACCGATTTGATACGTGTTAGAAGTCTACCACGCCAACAGACGTGCTAGTGCACGAGCGATGGACCCACCCTGAATGAAGAAGTGGATGATCTTGAGCAGCAGTCGAAGGCAGCTCTTGAAGGCGCGACTGCCCTGGTTCCTCGTCAGGAAATCGTCGTGCAGAACGAGGTTGAGGATGTGGTGGAATCCATCGCAGTAGAAGAAGCGCTTGCACCACTCGTGCTTTTCCTTTATCTGTGCCTCCTGTGTTTGGTCATCACCAAAGCAGAGGCGAGGAGTGTGAGATCCGATCAACGCTCACATGAAGGAAATGAAAGTGAGTGGAGGGCGTCATACGGTGTCCTTCTCGTCATAGCACATGAGGCGATCGATGATCTGGAGGCAGTAGAGCATCTTGTAGAGCGAACGCGCGTTGATTAGCTCATCCCAGTTCGGCGATTGCAGGGTCCTGAGCGTTTGCTCGATGATGGGGTTGGTGGGAAGCTCCATCAGAATCTCCCACACGCGATCGCGATCCACATTGTCGTGATTCAGCAGCTCGAAGAGCAGGTCAAAGTAGGCCTGGTTGTCGAAGAGGAATTTGCTGGGAGCGATCTCTTCCTCGGCCTCAAATGTCGGCAGCTGTTCTTCGATCTCCTCGACCTGCGCCTCTTCCGTCTCGTACTGTGATACATTCACCGACACTATAAGTATATGCGTCCCATCACTGGGAACACACACGCAAAACTGTACCTTGGCAGCCTCGGCCAGGATCTTGTCCTTGGTGCTGTCCTCCATCAGCGCGGACAGAGCGAGATCCTGCAGCGACTTAAGGTCAGGACAACGTTGTCAACAGCTCAGGAGAAAAGAGGATCAGTACCATGTTGTAGTAGTTCTTCTCCATGGCTACCACAGCGGCGACGGTGGAGAGGCCAGGGATCATATCCTGCAAGAAGGCAATGTCTTGTTCCTTGCCCTTGACGCGGATTGAAAAGGTTGAGAGACGATTTGGGTGAGTTATCGGCGGCCTCACGAACAACGTTGTGAGCAAGAAGAAGAAGAAGAAGAAGATGCTACCTTGCGCACTTGAGGGATGTTCTTGGGCGGGGCAGCGGCGACGGGCTCGAGCTTGGGCAGAGTGGGTCCCACGATAACCGGTGTAGTGCCCACTTCCTTCTTCTTCTTTTCGTCCCTTGTCTTGCTCTCTTGCAGGAAGTTCTACACGTTCGTAACATCGGAGGTCAGCAAAGAAGTTGGTTCCTTCTCGCAAAAGATTCGCACCTTGAGCATGAAGATGAGCCTGTCGATCTGGTTCTGCGCGTTGGCCACGTTCTCCTGAAAGGTGATCTGCTGGTGCGCCAGTTGCAGACGCTCCATGCAGCGGTCCACGAATGACTTGCGGACAGCGTTGAACTGCCTGGTGTCATCAACCTGAACATTCAAGGCTCGATTTGTTAGATCGCTAGCACTCGAGTGTCAATGCTTGGTGAGAAGGTACCTTCTGGTAGAGAGCCACGAGAAGGGTCATGGATTCCTTGAACACCACCTCCACCGATGACCCCAGCGCAACATTCCACAGCTGGTCCAAACCGATCAGGCCGTTGAACTGAAGCACCAGGAAGTCGTCGATGGGTCCGTCCATCCTACAGGCACAAAGAAATCCTCTCTTAGTCGAGACGTCTGGGACCCGTGTCGCAGAGCGCATTGGCCCTTAGGCAGGGAGGATCAGGGACGGAAGAGAGGAACGTATGACGCACCTCAGGCTCTTGTTCTGTGAGTTGATGCAGCAGAAATAGCGTCTGAAGCAGTCGAATCCCATTCCAGACAGCGAAGCCACGTCCAGCTTGCATAGCCTGTGCTCAAAGAAGTTTTCGACCATCACGCACGTGATGGTGTTGTACTTCTCCTTCGAGAAGCTCGAGCATATCCTGAATGGGAGCAAGAACTCATGTGAGCAGCCGTGTTTCCTCATCTGAAGACAGGCGCCGTTCTGATACCTGTAGAACCAGCCGAGGGTGGTTTCGACTTCCTCCCTGGACATGCTGTTGAGGACGAGAGACTCCCACATGATGTCGGCCCTGTCCTTGGTCAAGCGGGCGAAGGAGAAATCGAGCACAAAGCGGATGAATTCCAGACGCGTCGACACCTGCTTCAGGTGAGGGTAGCGTCCCTCGAGCACCACTGAGTTCCAATCGACATCAGCCAAGCGTTCGTCGCCTGATAGAGATTGAACAGAGCAACGTTAGGAACCGATGGCAAGCGACAGTGCGAGCACGAGTAGAGCAATACCAGTTTCAGCGGCAGCAGACAGGATCTCGGCCCTTCGACAGACACAGGCCTGCTTGTAGAGGGCCAACTCGCGGAAGAGCAGGTCGACGAGGCCTATCTCGCTCTTCAGCTCATTGACTACCTTCTGCCGCGAGTTGTCCGTGCCCTTGATCGCCCTCATCTCCTTGTCATCGTGGTAGTGCTCCTCTGTTTCAGCAACGAGCCAAGTGAGACATCAGTACAATGGATGACCGGATAGTGAGAGAGGAGGAGCACGTACGGAGCACTTTCTGGAGAAGCACGATGGACTGATGGACGGACACCCGGTTGCGGATGTGGTCGCAGAAGGTCTGGATGAGCATGTTCCGGTGAGTTCGCAGATTGTACGTGGCGAGGACCTTGCAGAGTTGGTTCAATGCCGCGTCTGCAATCGACTGCTCCACCTTGGAGTCGTCTTGCACGATTTGCCAGAGAAGATTCATGGTGCGCAGCTGAAGTGGAGATTGTGTGAGACTACGATCATAAGAGGTTCAAGGCAAGAGGAGAGGAGGATTACCCTGATCTCAGTGGAAGAAGGATAGGAGCTGTAGGTATTTTGGAACTGTGCAATGAGGCTGATCGTGCGCGGAGAATACTCGGCAAACGGGATCGAGTGAATCAGTTGGAGCAGGTAATTCTGGTGCTCGGGCGAGAGAGTGCTCGAGATGGCTCCCAGCACTTCATAGACGGCCGGTTCGGCGTGCTGTGTGGCGGTGGCCTTCCACATCATGTCCAAATGTGCCTGCGTTTGAAAGGTGGGCCAGTGTGAGTTCTAGAGCCACAGGTTGTGGTCAAGGGCAGTTTGAGTCGTACCTGATTTAGGAACTTTTCAGATGCCATGAACTTGAGCAGGTTCTTGGACCGCTTAATCAGCTCAGGATGCATGTCCGACAGCTTGGACTGGAAGAGACGCTCGATGATTTGGTTCTCTTGAATCCAGCCCAGCAGGAATTTGCTGTCCATCCACCTGGCGAGGAGACGCACAAGGGAAACCATAAACGTCAACACACACACACACACACACAGCGGATGGAACAAATGCAACACGATAAATACGACGGAAATGATGAACATACCTGGCCACTTGAGGCATTCTGTATGTAGGGTTGGTGTAGGCGCTGTGGTAGGATGAGCTATCGTCCCACTGCTGGTACTTTCTCCTCTGCGTCATCGAAATGGCCTCCTCAAGATAGGACAGACCGTGCAGCCTTGCAGATACACGCCGTGTGCGACATGTCAGGCGACGACACATAACTATGTTGCATGTTTGACAGTTTACACTGCGGTTTACGTACCGCTTCTCGAGGTTGGTCGAGCGGAAGCACTTGAGCGCAAAGGCCAGGCAGAACTTCTCAGTCTTCTCCCAGGTCTCCGAGTAGGCGTACTCCTTGATGATGGACTCGAAGTGCCGCACGATCTCCTCCACGTCTTCCTTCTTGACGTTGCGCAACTCCTCTTCACCCAACCCCAGCATGATTGAGAAGCAAATCTCCAGCTGCGGCAAATAGTCCTTCTGCAGGCCTGGGATGAGGAACTCCCTCATCTGCCACACCACATGGATGAGCACGATCAGTATCGGCACGTGGGCCGGATCGCGCGCATAGCGCCGAGGCATGAGAAGGGATATCCCACCTTGTTCCACGCCATGATGTGTAGTTTGATGAGCGGGACAGAGAGGTGTGGCTCGGTGTTGCTCACTCGCGCAACCATGGCATCAAGACCGCCCTTGTTGACAAAGTAGTTGATGTTGTACACCAAGAACTTGGACGCGCGCGTCGTTTTCTACACGATCGTTACAAGGTAAGCGCAATCCCCAGCAGCAGCAGCACAGGGGATCATACCGACGGCACGGCGAAGTTGTCCAGCGGCTTGTTGGCCTTGTTCTCGTCGTTCTGTGATTGAAGCCTGACATAGAGCAGGTCCTGGTGTGGGGCAGAGTGGTCAGTCTCACGAGAGCTGTGTGCACACCGGTGCGGGCAATGCACGGAGAGGTGCACGGATGACAGGAAAGAGCGAAAGAGCGAAGCAATGAGAGACTTGCCTCTTTCTCGTAGGGGTGATAGTAGTAGGCACGGTTGTCATCAAATATACGGTTGAGCGTCTCCAGCAGCTCGAGGATGTCCTTGGGCATCAGGGCGATGATGAGGTCCAGCACGCGCGTGAAGAACTCGTTCGTGCGCAAGAACTGGTCGTCGTTGTCCTTGAACCTATTGCGTTGTGCACACCGCACACGCCCCCAGCAGAGAGAGAGAGAGAAGATAGATCGAGTGGTCAGATGGACGTGCAGCTCAGATTCTGTGAATGGAATCGATTTGTCTTTTTTTTCTTCTGATGATGATTTTAGTTTTGGTGCGTGCACGTACCTGCGCCTGGTGAGGACCCTCACGACGTTGGGCAGGCCCTTGTGCAGGAAGAAGGTCTGGTGCTCGCGGCTGAGCGTACAGTCGCCACTAAGAAGGGTCGCAATCACGCCCTCCAGGCGAGCGAGATGCGGCGTGGGGTCGAATGACTCTGTGCGTGCGTGTGTAAGGCGAGCGAGGGATTAGAGGTGAGCACGTGCTGCAGCTGGGCCGAGGCTGCACTGGCCAAGAGAGAGAGAGAGAGGCGCATGATACCTCGCTCCACCTCCTTCTGCATCTCATCATAGCGCTTCTCAAAGTTGGCGTCCTCCACGATCGGCGCAGGATCGATTTGCATCGTTTGCTGCTGCTGTTCGGTTGGCGCCGCAGCCTCCAGAGCCGCGGGCGCGTCTGAGGCGGGTGGGGCAGTAGTAGTGGTAGCCTCGCCCCCGACCTGGACCTCCTGCTCCTGGTGGTCGCCCATAGCGCTTGCGTATGGAGCTGTTGGGATGAGGTTTCTGTAATAATTGACAAATCAATCAATTTATAAAAAAAGCAAACTCGCCCCCTCCATGCATCACGATCCATGCAGTTGAACCTCTAAGAGACCAGCACGAGCCTACCTCTCCTTGGCTGCTTATATTGGAACAAAGGTCGCGTCTTTGTCACGTTCGCTTCGCCCCACTCAGAGACAACTCGTTCAATAGAATGCGATGATGTCGCGAGACCGCGTGCGAGTCCCTTGGCCAATTTTCGCTGCAGCGAAATTCGCAGACGCGTCCCCAYAAAARRAAWRSATAARAAWGAAAATGAAAAAGAAATCAACCCATTACCCGAATCGAGCCAGCAACATGAATGGAAGGGGGGCACGAGATGTTGAGTTTGTACATGGCCTGTGCCCCGTATGCGACTMGGTGGCCCACAGGTTTACAATTCGTTGATGAAGGCGTATTCCTTGTTTATCTCCTCTTCCTCTTCTGGCGTCAGGTCTTTCTTGATCCCAAATTTTTGGCGAATCTCTTCTGCCGACGAGCACGCCTTTATCTGTAGCCCCACCGTTCGACCTGCACCCGAACCGAACGATTAGCCGAGTGTGGGAACGGCAAGCAGGGCACAATGGACAACGTACAGGCGAGCTCGAGAAGCGGTTTTATATCCAAGTAGTTCTGGACATGGGGGAGATTGAACGTCAAATGGAAGGCTGAAAAGATGTTGATTTTGGTGCATTGGGGGGGGGGTGTACCGCGGCGAGGATGAGATGATAAAGGATCACCCGCTCGACCTCGCAGAACTTGCGATCCCATTCCAGCACACCGTCTGCGCCCCTCTCGGCAGCGTTGGGATTGGCGTGGTGCCATCTGCAGTAATCGAGCACCTTGGCCAGGGTGGCGCTGTTGATGTTGGGCAGAGGGATGGGGCTGCCCGCGTCGTCTGGATCGTCCGAAATCAGGTCCACGTCCTCTAGCATGTGTGCTATCGTGACCGACATCTTGGCCACCTCCACTGGCACCGTGAAGATCTCCCCATCCGAGGTCTCGAGCTGCACCGACATCTCTACTCGCTCTTCACGCTGCGCTTTTGATGCTCAAAATTTATTTTATTTCAAATGCGACCTGGCCTCTGTGGTTGCTGGCAACGATCACGTGATGTGACCACACCTCCCCACCCCACCACGTCTCTCTTTTGTATCACTTTTTGTGCACTACGACGCGCTCATAGGGTATCCTGGCGTTGACGGCGTCCATGATGATGGTGATGTTCTTGCGGTTCTGATACATGTCGCCCTGGCCGACTCGCGAGATGCTGAGCGTGTGCACGACCGTCTTGCCGTCCAGCGTGGCGAACGTGAACGCCAGATCGTCGATGAACTTCCACATCTTGGTCGAGTGCGTGCCCTGCACGACCATCCAGCCCCAACACCGTCACAAGCAGCACATGGCCATGCTTTGAGGCGTACAGGTTGCGTACATAGACCGTGAGCTCGGCGTTGGCCACTTCGTGGTCGTGGTAGGCGTGCCGCACCGAGTGCTGGTCTCCCGCCCGCTGAAAGAGGCGCTGCACGTCGTCCTCGGCCGTGATATGGGCGTAGCGCGGCGTGCTCTCCAGCGCCTCCACTATGGCTGCACGCACCGCCTCCTGCACTTGTACCCCCCCCACACCACGACGTGCACGGTCAGGTCTCGCGCAGGTCGCTCTGCCTCTGCCCGCGGCACGGTGTGGCACTCAAGTCGCACGTACCGCCTGGGTGTCGTCGGGGAAGACGTACTCGGCCTCGTAGATGTGAGAAAGCCAGCCCATCCTTTGCTCATCTGTTTTTTATCTTAGATTTTATCTTCGCCGTCCGAGGTCGTGCCGTTGCCAACCCAATACACCAAAAAGATGACCATCCGACACGTAAAACACTTTGCCATGGTGATGATGATCGTCTTGTTCACTGTTTTGTCGTTTTGTTATTGAGAGAGAAGGAGAGAAGAGATCGACTACTCGACATGATCGGCGAGGGTGATGTGAAGGACGCCGCCGCCAAAGGAAGTCTTGGGCGTGGCGTTGACGTCGACGCTCGTGGGCAGCGTGCCTCCGACCACGAAGCGCCCCGCCGATCGCATCTGCGTCAGGTAGCTCACGCTCGGGCTTGGTCGCGTCCCTGAGAGCACACCGATCATGTCAGCAACACATACATACACGCATGTCGGGACAAGCATATGAGACCATGCCAGGGCGGGCGTGCGCGTGTGCGTACCCTCGAGCTGCCACTTGCGTGTGGCCTTGCTGAAGGTGAACTTGGGCTCCTCCGTGACGCCCGGCACGTCGAACACGAAGTGAACAAAGTAGTGAGGCGCGTTGGGGTTGGTGGGCTGATCGGCGTCGCGCCACATGTCGTAGACGGGGAAGGCGGCCGGCGCGACAGACGTGTGCGCGGCCGACGAGCTCTGCTGCTGCGTTGCTCCGGCGCTGCCCGGCGACTTGACCGCGCCGGCGGCCGCCGTGCCCTTGGGGTTGGAGAGGAGGAAGGTTGTGGCCTGCTGTCGTCGCGCCACCTCGCGCTCCCACGACGCACGGAACGACTGATCGTTGAGGTGCGGGAACGAGTGGCCGATCAGCTTCTCCAGCTTGTGAAAGGCGTCGGCCTGGGAGGCGAAGAACGGCCCGCGCATGCCCAGCCAGTAGCTCTTGGCCCGCTCGCGCTTGCTCCAGGCCTTCTTGTCGAACTCGATCTTGCGCCGCTTGCGCGACTTCTCTGGCGTCGAGAGCGGAGGCGCGTCGTGGTGGCCCACCACCCCGCCCACGCCGGCGTGATGATGAAGTTGGTGTTGATGGTGTTGGTGTTGGTGGTGCTCGGCGGCGGACGGTGGCGGTGGCGGCAGGATGCCGGCGGCCTCGTCGCTGCTCCGCTGCAGGGCCTCGCGCAGCTCGTTCAGTCGGTACTTGGCCCGCTCCTGCTTGCGCTGCCTCAGCCTGACGGGCACCACGCTGTCGTACAGAAAGTCGATCTCGTCCACGAGCACCTGGTAGTCCTGCGCGTTGGCGATGGCCGGGTAGTCGAAGAAGGCCTGGAAGAAGGTCTTTGTGATTTCGGCCCGCTTGGCCTCGGTCGCCGAATCGTCATCGACTACGGCGGTCGCATCTTCGTGGTGCGGATCCTGCGAGAAGACGAACGCGAGGGAGGACGTGTCGATGCCAGTGTTGGAATCGATTTCGGCACTGCCGCCGGAGGAGGTCGCCGTCGCTGCCGGCGGTAGTGGCGGTGCGACGCCTTGGTGGTGCGCTGCAGCGCCGCCCTCCTGGTGGTGGTGGTGGTCCTCGGTACCGCTGCCGTGCCCAAAGGTCATCCAGGCCCCATGTCCATGCTCGTCCTGGTTCTCCGCGTCCGAATCTGGCGCCACGCCGACGAGGTCG
>CDFA01025266.1:4694-16363 GCA_000826305.1 Acanthamoeba healyi | reverse complement strand
GAGCAGGTTGAGCACGATCTTCTCCCACATGTCCTTGTCCACGTACACCGGCTGCTCCAGCTCCTGACATTCCACGATCAGCTCGAGTCCCGCTCTGTACACAAGGACAGGTAGCCTGTTAGACCAACAACTGTGCGTGCAGCGTATCAGCACTTAAGGTCTCACGTACCGCTCAGTGGCGGAGCGGAAGATGGAGGCCAGGTCCTGTGTGAAGGTGCAAAGATCCACGGGCTCGTAGACGGCGCGGGCTCGGCCGGCCTCGAGGCGCGAGAAGTCGAGCAGCGAATTGACCAGCTTGTACAGACGGAGCACGTTGCGGTGGATGAGCGTCAGCTGCTCCTTCTCCACCTGCAATTCAGCCTGGTCGAGAAGGTCCTCGAGCGGGCCAAGCATGAGGGTGAGCGGAGTGCGGAACTCGTGCGAGATGTTGGAGAAGAATATCGTCTTGGCCCGATCCAGCTCCGCGAGCGCCTCGGCGCGTTTGCGCTCCTCCTCGCGAGCCGTAGCAGTCGTGATGATGGACGCCACATGGCCAGAGAACAGGTTGAAAAATATCCTATAGACGCCGACGACCGATCGGTGCAACGCACACCGCACAAGACATTATGTCAGTTGTGCTAGCGCGGCAGAGAGAAAGAGAGGTGGTATTAACTTGTAGTTGTCGTCGAGTTCGTGGCGCGGGTTGACGCCGGCGACCAGGATGCCTACAACCTTCTCGGCATCCGTTCGCGACATCATGGGCAGTATCACGCACGACCTGGTAAGGCAACCAGTTCGACCAACAGAGTGAGTCACTGCAGTGCACTGATCGGATGGTCAAGCTTGCGGCGGCACCTTGGGCTCTCGTTCCAGGCGCTGCATGGCGGCACTTCACCGCCAAACTGCTCGAGGTCGAGAATCTGCGACGACTTCTTCTGCACCACGTCGGTGAAGAACGAGATCCAGAAGCCGCCCTGTTCTTCCTCGCGATCGTCCTCGCTTCGGGAGCTGTCCTCGCTGTCACTGCACGTTGACGACGTACAAACAAATAGATCAAAGGCGCGTGTGAGACCCCAAACCTAGTTCATATGAGGAAGGCGAGGCCAGGGAGCGCGTACGATTGTTTCATTCGATAGAGAGTGACGACTTGAGGACAGAGCAGCGTGCCCTTTTCCAGCCCGACGGTCTCGGCGAGGATGGCCCTCTTGGCTCGCTCGTCGAGTAGATATATATTGGCAAAGGAGATGTCCCATCTGTGGCCGCGTGTGTGCACAACGCATCAGCGATCGGATCACCCTACCGCAGTGGTATCGATTTGTCAGGATGGTGGCGGAGGGACGCACTTTCCGGTGGAAGCGATGACCTCGGCTGTGATACGGACGGCGTCCTTGGCAGTGCTGGCTCCGGCGCCTGAGGCTGCCAAGTCACGAATCGCTCTGTGTGGTGTGTTTGGTTCCGATGAGAACTCAACACCCGGAGGTGGATTGGGCGTGATATGGCCGAGCACGCGCACCTGAGCTGGCGTTCACCGATCACGCGGTTGGTGGTCTCGGAAACGATGGTGAAGAGACCGCCCACGCTGCCGTCGTCCATGAACAGAGGGCTGTAGGAGGACGTGAAATACACCTCCTGTACAATGCGAATGAGGAGAGGGGCATGGTGTTAGCAGACAGTCCATTGGGTGGTGCTGTGGTGGAATGGACGTGCCTCGATATAGCCGTGCCTGTCGATCGGAGAGAACTGATCCTCGAACCAGTTGGCCCGGGAGGACTTGACGACTTCGTCGAGGTTCTGCTCGGCCCACATGGTCGGCCAACACTCGGCGTAAGGCTCACCTGCACACACGCACAGCCCCAACACACGGTGTTAGACCAAATAGCTCCCATCATCGTCAACACCGTCGCTGTGTCATAGACGAGACAGCGGGGACGCACCAAAGTATCGCGGATGCTTGTTGCCCATGATCAATCGGTAGGCGTCGTTGTAGAGCATTCTGTACTCGCGACCCCAGAAGATCACCTGTGTGTTGATGGTCGTGTGTCGTGTGAGAATGCCGCCCCCGCTTGCCAACGAGCGCGACAGGACGTACAAATGGAAAGCGGGTGAAGAGGCAGATGGCCAAGGCGATCTTGAGCGTGTTGGGCCATTGGGCAATCGGCCCAAGCGGTGTGCTGGCCCAGTCCTTTTCCCTGATGAGACGAGGCATCTCTCCGGGCGCAGTGCACCAAATGCCGAGCCTCTCGACCTCATCGCTCAGCGGCTCACCGCTCTTACCAGCCGGGCCGTCACCCTCGTCGTCGGCCTCTTCGTCGTCCTCGTCATCCGCATTGTCCCTCGCCTCATCGTCCTCGTCGTCCTCCTCGTCGTGTCGTTCCCTCCGTGTCTCGTCCTTGTCTGGGTCTCCGCTCATGATGGCCTTTGTCGCAGCTCCGCCCTCGCCTGGACTGGCGGGCTCCTCGGCCCCCTTGGCATTGTTCTCGAGCTGGCAGATGCGCACCACCTGCTCCAGGCAGTCCAGCGTGAGGCCGCGCAGACGCTTGTTGTGATGATGCAGGAGTTGTGGCTGGGCAAGCCTGGCCACCACTTGGTCGAAGCTCTTGCGCTCGCGACGCCGCTGGAGCGGCTGCTCCACCAGCGCCAGCACCTCGTCGACACGCTGCACACACGCACACAACCCCGTGAGAACAACGCATCATCGTTTAAGGTGCGGCTCGAAGCGACAACACCACACACAGCCGACGGCGCGGAGTGCGTGCGTGCGCGAGGAAGCAGCAACACAACCGGCACAGGACAGCATATTTGAAATGTTTGGCGCGTTACGCAGGGCGGACTCGCCCCCAAACAGATGAAAGGGGGGAAAAAAAGTGCAGCTCAAGTCTAATGCCATTTCTTTGCATGAGGGAGAGGTTTGGATTGCGAGAACCTACAGAACGAAATGATTGGATGGATGGATATCTCAAATTTGATCCTTCGTGAAGGGGGGGCGGCAGCGAGAGCCATCTCAAGCTTCGTTCTTTTGGTATGATGATGGTGTTGCAGCGATCGATGAATGAATGAAGGGTGTGGCGCACCGAAAGATTGCTGTCCAGTTCATCTTCCGGGAGGTTGGTGGACACCAGGTCGGGCGCCAGGTCCACGCGCTTGCGCTCCTTTCTCGCGGCGGCCTTGCCGCTGGGGAGTTCCTCCATGTGTGTGGAAGTGTGGTGTGTGAATCTCTATCTCTCCTCCCCTTCTCTCTTTTTCTTTCTTTCTATCCGTGCACCCTCGCACAACACGAGCTCGTTTTCCTCACCTCAACCGGCCTGGCACCAAACAGCCCGACAGAGCTGTCTCTTCCACGCAAAGCCCGCACGAGACCGTGACGTTGTCAGTGCACCAAGCACGGGATTTGGCGCACCGCTACTGCCGCGGGGCGAGCTCCGGAGATGAAGTGGAACAGCTGCTTGATGGGTGGGAAAAGGAATCCGCCCGTGCACGCGAAATTGGTCGCGGCTTTTCGATCAGCATTCGAATTATGCTAAATTTTCTTTGGATGATTTCTTTCCTATTTCTTTGTGTCTGATTAATTAGTTTGTTTTTGTTTGTGCCTTGGCGAGATGGAAGGGGGCGAGGAGCAGCTGCGTATGGTACCAAACCCGCCCCACATTTTAACTTTTTACACATAAAGGGGAGACAGCTCACGCGTCCGCATAACGATACGATAACACCAAGAAACTGTTCGCGGCGGTGGGCCAAGCGTCGGTCGATGCTGCGGCGTTCGAGGCGCTCTTGGCGCAGTGCCGGCCGGCGCAGTCGGGGGAGAGCGTGGCTGCCATGGTTAACCACACGTTCAAACCGCCGCACCACCAGCCGGCGGAGCCCGGCATCGTGGTGACGGCGCCACTCGAGAGGAAGGAGAGCGGCGACGATCATCAGGACAAAGCCAAGGCGGAAAAGCGCGGCTGGTCGCTTCTTCACGAGACAGTGGAGATGAATCGCGTGGACCTTGCCTCGCTGCTGATCAAGAAGGGCGCCAACGTCAACATCACTGACGATCGGTTCGCCTCACTCACTTTCTCACCAGCATTACGTTTGGCCACGTTAACCGTTCAACTCTCTCTCTCTTTGTGTGCACATTGAGCGCAGAGGATTCAGCCCACTGCACTTGGCAGCCCTACACAACCGGAAGGAGTCTCTTGCCCTTCTCCTCAGCGCAGGCGCTGACGTTACGCTGCAGAGCCACAGGTAAGCAGCTCTTCAATACATACATGCATAGAACTTATCTTCATCCCTAGTGATCATCGCTCTGACTGATCGGCAATGTCGCATGTGCAGTGGTCTAACGGCGTATCATCTGGCGGCCTCCAACAATCACTCGTTCTGCCTCAAAGAACTAAAGAAGAAGAAAGAGGGAATGCTCGACGTAACCTGCAATGCCGGCTGGACTCCGCTTCATTACGCAGTGCGCATCCCCAAGCAGCCTGCCTGACTGCCCGGTGTTTCCTGCTTGCAGCGGATCGTCCTCACACTAGTGTGTGCTGGCTTTACAGGCGTACAACGGCTCTGTCAACGTCAGCTCGTTCCTGTTGGCCAACGGAGCCGCTGTCAACTCGCTCGACTCCGTCTGCAGGTTTTTGCTCGTGTTGTTTATGCATCAGAGTTGCGCGAAGGACCTCTACTAAACGACACGGCCGCCTAACTTGTTCTCCTGTTCGTGATCGTGGCTATGACAGCTCGCCGTTGCACAAGGCCACCGCACAGGGCCATGCTGCATTCGTTCGACTGCTGCTCAAGTACGGTGCCGACGTCAACATTATCAATGAGGCCGGGGAGACTCCCCTTCACATCGCTTGCCTGCTTGACCAGCCTGAGGTGCGTCGCATTGCTCTTTACTCTTCTCGGAGCTAAACCGCAAACTTTGCGCAGGTGTTCGACGTGTTGCTCGAGCACCGAGGCGTTGACGTTCACGCTCTCACCAAAGATCAACGGAGCTGCGCGGACTATGCGGCCACGCATGGCAGTCTAGACTATCTCCAGAAGCTGTTGAAAAAGAGCGGCAAGCCTCTCTTGAAGCGAACGTCTGCCGAGAGCGGGATGAACGCGCTCCACGTAGCGGTCAGATCGATGGCGGAAGCGTGCCGCGAAGAGGATGACGGCGACGATGGAGGACTAGACCAGCGCAAGCAGCCAGCGCTCGACGACGGCAAGCACGGTAAGAAGCGATCGGAGAAAAAGTCCAAGAAGGAGAGGAGCAGGAAAGAGCTGAAGAAGGAGAGAAGCAACACGGATATGAAGAAGAAGAGCCCGCGGCGAATGATCCTCAAGAGCCCACGCAAACACATGCCGGCGACGACAGGTGACGCCACCGAGCTTGGCGAGGAGCAGCAGGAGGACAGGAAAAAGGAGCAGGAAGAGCAGGAGAGGGAGGAGACCAGGAAGAGAAAGAAGCTGGAGGAGGAGGCAGCCCTCCTCGCCAAGCTCAGGAAGGCCGAGGCCCAGAAGAACCAAAAGGAGAACGAGGAGAAGCTCATGTGCGTCGCCTTTCTGCTCAAGGTACAACATTCCCCGATTACTGCATGGCAACGAGCATTGTGGCTGATCAGCTCTTCAACAGGAGGGAATCGGAGCGCTGGAAAAAGACAACCGGGGACAGACGATCCTCCATTACGCGGCCATGAACGGAAACAAGGAGGTGTACCAACTGCTCGCGGACCACGGCGTGAGAATCAAGGACGAGGATATCAACGCCAAGGACCTTGACGGTAACGCCTGCATCCATCTGGCCATCAAGAACGGGCACAAGGGTCTCGTCCACTACCTCGTCACTACCTTCCGCGACATCATCCAGCTCAATGAAAAGAACGGGGAGGGCCTCACCCCGTTCTTGCTGGCCGTCAATCGAGGCTGCCGCCGTATTTTACAGATGCTCATCGAACAGGGTACCATAGCCAACAGCACCACTGCGTCCATTGTGCCCTGCTCTGATGCGCTGCACCCATACGCACACGTACACATAAAAACCACAGACGTTAGCCAGGGCGGCAAGGAGCAGATTCTGAGCGCGAAGAACGGACAGGGTAAGGGTTTCATCCACCTGGCATCGGAGAGGGACAACCTGGAGTGTCTGTCCTATCTGCTCGAGCGCGTCGGCAAGGAGCGGGTCAAGCACACGCTGAGCGAAAGGGACGACAACAACGATACGCCCTTCAACCTCGCCGCCAAGAACGGCAACACCTCGGCGATGCTGCTCCTCCTCAGCAAGAAGAAAGAGACCGATCCGACCTCAGTGCTTGGTGCGCACGGCTTCATCCAAGCTAAGACAAATTTGATGAAGCTCACTCCTATTGCGGGTGATCAGAGTTTGTCAACAACAAGGGCCAGGACGGACGAGCTGCCATCCACAGCGTTGTGGATTGCACGCCACAACAGAAGGATCAAGGTGTGTTGCAAAGATCCGACCCATGCTGCGCTGTTCATTCGCTCGCGAGTTGTGACAGTGATCGACTCTTTGCACCGCCAGGATACGAGCAGTGCTTCTGGTTCCTGCTGGAGGAGGGAGCCGACATCAATTCCGTTGACAACGCGCTTCAGGCTGCATTGCATCTCGGTACCACAACTACTCACCACCATTCCTGGGGAGGAAGACAAACTGTAACTGCAACACTCACTCTCCACTTGGTGCTCGTCCAGCGGCGCACAGAGGGCACCTGGAATTCGTACAGGGATTGGTCGAACGAGGCGCCGACATCAACGGCGCTGACCACAGAGGTAATAATGTGTTCGCCATGCGCGCCTCTCTCTCTCTCTCTCTTGCGTGCGCGTGCGCGTGTGCCAAGCTGACGTGCCATGTGTAGGCATGAGGCCGCTGCACAAAGCTACCATGAGCGGCAGCTCCGATTGCGTTGACTTCCTGTTGGCCAAGGGAGCTTCGCCCAACTCTCCCTCGACCCACGGCTTTCTGGTTCGTGTTCCGTTGTAGGTGCCTTGCCTTGGCATCAATGGTGATGTGTCCTCACGTTCGGTTGTTCCGCGCGCTCTAGCCTCTGCACCTGGCGTCCCTGGGCGGCCACGTGAAGTGCGTCGCGAGCCTACTGAAGAGCGACCCGAAGCTCGAGCTGGACACCAAGGACGCCAATGGCCTCACTCCGCTTCACTACGCCTCGACCAACGGCCACATCGATTGTCTGCGCCAGCTGCTGTCTCATGGAGGTGGGTCCATTCATCCGTGCGCACGCATGAATCGGCCGCGCATCTCATTTCCCTTTCTCTGCAGCCAAACCGAACGTGACCGACAACGCGGGCAACACAGCGCTGCACAAGGCTGTCTGGTCCAAGGACTGCGTCGAAGCGCTTCTCCAACACGGAGTCGACGTCAACGTTGCCAATGCCGATGGCATCACGCCGCTTCACATCAGCTGTCTTACAGCACACTCAAGGAGCAAAAGCAACGGTGCGAGGAGAGATGACGTCGACGTCTTCCAACGTTTGCTCGCTGCTGGCGCCGAATGTACCGTCCGGACGGCGCAGGGCGACAACGTACTGCACCTTTTGGCACGGACGATCAAAGTGGACCAGCTGCGGCTGCTGCTCGACAAGCAGCAACAGGCCGGTGTGCTGAGCACAAATCTCAAGGATGGCGCGACAGCACTGCACAAGCTAGTCGATGGAATCAACATCTGCGTGCTCGGCGGCCCCGAAGAGCTGCTCCAGCAGAGGCGCCAAGCGAGCGTGAAGGCGTCAAAGTCGTCGAAGCGGAAGAAGAAGGAACACGCCGACGCCGACGCCGATGACGCGATTTACGCTGCTGAGGGTGTGGTCAACTACGCCCAGGCGGGGACTCGTCCCGATTTGAATGCCGTGCGGACGACGATCGACCTCCTGCTGCAGCACGGACTCGACGTCGACACGGTCGACACACGGTTCGGCGAGACGCCCCTTCTCAAAGCGGTTAGGTACAAGTTACATTCCTCTCCGCATTGTCGGCGATCCAACCTGACATTGATGGATTGTGCACAGAGTGTCCAATAAGCACAACGCGACCCTGATCAATCAGTTCATCGAGGCCCTGTTGGAGAAGGGAGCCGATGTCAGTGCTCCTGATCATGAAGGTATCACTGAGCTATTTGATCAATTGGATAGCTTGCCGTCGGCGCATCACTCAAAGTGCCTCTTTGTGTTGTTCATAGGCCGTACTGCACTCCATGCGGCCAGCACCAAGGGCGACTCAGAGACTGTGCTGCTGCTGCTCAAAAAGGGGCGCCCGCTTGTAAACGCCTACGACCAGTGGGGCAACACGCCTCTCCTCTGCGCGCTCAACGGACGACACGAGGACACATCCTCTCTCCTTCTCGAGAACAGCTCACGCATCGACATTCGCGATGAGCAAGGTACGCGCTCTCCCCCTTTGATCATCGCTGCGAGTGTGGCTTCCTGCTAACGCCCACAACCGCACGATTCAACACGAGCCAGGCCGTGGCCCGCTTCACTTTGCCGCGCTCTACGGCTGGGACGCTTTCGGTCGGCAGCTTCTCTCCCTGGGCACAGCGGACATCGACGGCCGCTGTGGCGCTTCCGGTATTAGCTTCTCTCTCTCTCTCTCTCTTTCCCTGCCCAGTGCACATTCTTTCGCTCACCCTGTCCGGTCGGAGATACAGGCGCGACCCCGCTGATCTTGGCCGCTGGCGGAGGCCACCGAGCGTTCATGTCGCTCCTCCTATCCAAGAACGCCAACTTCGAGCTGGCCACCATCGATAAAAAGAGGACGGCACTCCACGAGGCCTGCTATCACGGGCACCCACACGTTCGCCTCTGTCCATGGACTCCTTCCTTCACCAACGATTCCCTATTCTCACTTGCGTACAATGATGTGCACCAGGTGGTTACAACCCTGCTGACAGCGCACGCCAAGGTCTCGGCGGTCGACAAGTGGGAGCAGACGCCTCTACATCTCGCTGGTAGGTCTTCGTCGCAGCTCTCTCATTTCTCATTTGATCATCTTGTCACTCGCGTGTTTGTACGCGTACAGCTGTCCGCGGGCATGCGTCTTGCGTTGAAGTGCTGCTCGCTCGAGGAACGCCGGCTAATCCTCGCACGATCACCGGAAGCACGCCCCTGCATCTGGCAGCCGCCTTTGGGAAAGTGGCGTACGAGCGCACACAACCAGCTCCTCGCGCCTCTCAGCCTAGTTGACACAAAGTTGTATGGTCGCGGCGTTGTACAGAGCCGTGAAGCAGCTACTGAGCGGCGGGGCGCAACTCGGTGCCTCTGACAAGCGAGGGAACACGGCACTTCACCTAGCGGGTAGGCGCCTGGCACCTTCATTCACCGTTGCTCCTTTGTTGGTCCTGGTGCTGGCTCATTCTTCTCCAGTGCGCAGAGCTCACATTGATGTTGCCGCAGCGCTCCTCGAAGAGATCAAAAAGAAGGTAATCGCGCAACCACTTCATCAGCCGATGATGACGTCAGTGCTCAAGCAGACGTGAATACCACAGGGCATAGCGGTGGATGCTCAGTTCGGCGAGGGCGGTCTGGGCCCGCTTCATTCAGTGATCCACGAACGCGTGCATGGCGGCGACGGCTCCGTGACGTACCGTAAGGCGACGGAGGACATGCTCGCCTACCTGATGGGCCCGCGCGGAGGTATATCGCTTCACTCCCTGGACAAGCAGGGCCGCAACGCTCTCCACATTCTCGCCGGGACGCAGGCGACAAAGAACGAAAACGAAAGCGAAAGCGAGCAAAGAGCAAAGAGCGAAGCGCGAATGCATTTGGTACAGCACCTGGTGGCCAAGGGCATTTGCCGCGGCGGCGGCGTGAACGTACGCGAAAAGGAGGCCGGCCATTCTCCGCTTCACGAGTGCGCAGCCAAGGGCGACACGGAGCTGCTCGTCCTCTTGTGCAAACACGGCGGCGACGTTCTTCTGCGAAACGTCAAGGGTAATCACCTGCCCGCCGCATCCGCGCATGCTCGACTGTGCTTGCTCACCTTTCTTGACGTGCAGGCGAAACGCCACTGCATGTGGCATGCCGCGTGGGCAACAGGGAGGCTGTGTCGCTCTTGCTAGGAACCAAGGAGGGTCGGGAAACGCTCCACCTCCTTGACTCGGCGTCCTATTCACCGCTGGTTAGCGCTCTCATGCATGGCCAGCGCGACATCGTGACCTACCTCCTCGCGGCAGAGTCTGGCATCACGCTCGATATCGACGCCAAGGACGCTCAGGGGCGTGCAGCCATCCACTACGCGGCCGAGGGCGGCAAGGTTGACGCGCTCAAGCTTCTGCTCGAGTATCGGGCCGACATCAACGCCAAGGAGATCACCACCGGAAGCACCGCCCTCCACATCGCCAGCGGGTACCTAGACCTCCTCTCTCTCTCTTTTCTCCTTCGCCTCATTGACCTGCGAACTCACGCAGCGTGGCATGCGTGCTCTGTCCAGCGCCGGGTTCAAGGACGTGGTGCAGTTCCTGCTGGAGAACAAGGCGGGCGTGGACGCGCAGGACAAGTCCGCGCGCACGCCGGTCAAGGTCGCGCACGACTTCAAGCGGCGGGACATCACCGAGCTGCTCATCCAGCACGGCTCCAAGCGACCGGCCGATCTGTCCACCGAGATGTTCAAGATGGCCATGAAGAAGTACCCGTCCCTTGCTTCAACTGTCAGGTTCTTGCGCTCGTGTGCTCACCCAGCTCTTCGGCTCCTTCCCCCCCCCTCAATCTGTGCAGCCATGACCTGGAGAGCGCCCTGTCGGCCGTCGAGGAAGCGGAACGAACCAGCGTCGAAGCTGAGGACGAGCACGTGTGCATGATGGCCAAGCGTGGCACCTTTGGGCCTCTCTCTTCCAAGCCCTGAATCCACCTCTTGTTGTTGTTTGTTGTACTCTACTCCTTGGTTGCAATGGCGTTCCTGCCGCATTCCTGGCGCAAGCGGATTGGTGGAAATAAAACCGCGGGCGAGGCTAATTGGCCCGATTGGGTACGGAGAGTACGTAGGGCTTACTCACCTCACGCACGTGCGCCCGAACAAACATGCGAGTTGGCATTGTGCGAGCCAGAGAAGAGCTACCAGAAAGAGAGTGCACGACGTGGACAGCGGCAGCGAGATGGAAGAGGGGAGCGAGCCGGCGGCTGCAGCAAACCTGACCAAGATTTGGAACGACTTGCGAGCCGATCTTTTCTTTTCTTCATCTGGGCACACCCACCCCACCCACCGGCACCGCTCCGCTGCTACTACCGCCGTACCCGAGGATCGCCTCGCCCTCCATCTCGAGGTTCGCCCCCCAATGCCCGTCGTCCCATCCCAAATTTATTTTTATTTTAAAATAATAATAATAATAATAATAATACACACCCAGGTGCTGCTCGAGGCTTTGCGGGGTCTGGCGCAGACGCTCAATGGAGCTGAGGACGTGGAGGATGAGGATGAGGAAAGGACAGAAGCGCTCGATCGGCTCACTGAGGCGCTGGTGGAGCCGCGGCTGCTGCACCACGCGTCCAAGCGGCTGCAGGGCCTCGTGCTGGCCTGCCTCCGCGAGGCCATCCGCGTGTATAGGCTTGGTGGTGGAAGTGGTGGTGGTGTGGCCTCCGCGCCGGCATCACCTCCTCCAACTCCTCACTCTCGTTCTCAGCCCACACACACGCATTCACGTGCTCGGCGGGAACACAAATCACACGGCCGCGGATCGGAGCCATGGCGCGATGCTGGCACAGAACTGTCG
>CDFA01025261.1:17956-74975 GCA_000826305.1 Acanthamoeba healyi | reverse complement strand
CGTCCACGATCTCCATGGTCTCGACCTCCACCTCTGCGACGCCGTCGTCGTCGGCCTTTTCGACCTTGGTCACCTCTTCCTCTTCGTCCTCTTCGTCCTCCACCTTGATTCTCCGGCTCCGCCTCCTGGTGGCAACGCTCGGCGTCTGCTGTGCGCGCTTCGGTGACGGCTTGTACTCGCACTCGTCTTCGCTCTCCTCTTCCCCCTTCGCTTCCTCCTCCTCCTCCTCTTCCTTCTCATTCTCTTCTTCATTGTAGTCATCATCGCTGATGTCGCTCTTGGTCGACGTTTTGGCGGGTCCCTCTTCGTCGTAGTCTTCATCGCTGTCGCTGCTCTTGGTCGCCGGTTTGGCGGCCCCTCGCTTCCGCTTCTTGGTGTTGACCTGCTTCGCTGCGGTCTTGCCAGTCGCCGTGGTGCTCGTGGTCGTCGTGGCCTCGGTGGCTTCGGTGCGACGATCAGAGCGCGCTTTGCGCGAGGTCGTGCGCGATTGCTTCTCGACGAGTTTGGCCTGCGTGATGTGTGCGAGCAAGGTCTGGAAAGCGCTCTTGTCCTTGACGGTGCGCTTCTGGAGCTCGAGCAGGGTGCGCACTCGCGCGTCGTCGCAGCGATACACGTCGCCGCCGTACTCGAACACGACGGCTTCGCTTTGTTCCGCCTCTTTGTAGTTCGGCTGCTCCACCTTCGCCGTTACCTTGGGCTTAGCCGCCTTTGGTGGTACCTCGACCTTTGCCGCTGTCGCGCTGCGAGTCCTCCTGCCGCCTCCGCTGGGGCTGGACGCAGGCGGCCAATCGCTGCACTGGATCTCCTGCAGCAGTCGAGTGCTGGGTTTGGACGGACGAGGCGATCGACGCCGGCCCGACGTCGCACTGTCTTCTTCGTCCTGAAGCGCCATCGCCACTTGCTGGTCCTCTGACGAAGACAGCGCGTCCTGGCTGCTCTGGACGCTCTTTCGCTTCGCTGCTCTCGCGTTGGATCCCACGCGAGGGGAGGAGCCTGTGCGGGGGCCGGATCGCTAAGAAGGCCGTGGCCCTGAACAATCAAAGACCAAGATGAATGGATCTGTGGTGGAAGGGCAGTACGTACGCGGTGCGCTCCAGGTTCCAGGGGCGCAAATGGAGCAGAGGCAAGCGCCCTTGCAGTAGTAGCACATCCACTCTTGCCCGTTGCGCGCCTCCTCTGCCAACGCGTCAAAGTCGACCTTGTGCCGCTTGACCATGCAGTTCTTGCAGTACACCTTGAAGGTTGCGATTGCTGCGTCAGACACAGCGTGCTCTCGCTGTACGCAGGGCAGGGCGGGGAGGAAGAGAACAAGAAGGCACACCTTGTAGCAATAGGAGCAGCGAATGAGTAGTTCGGGGAAGTCGGCGCTGCGACTGCTGCGGCACACGTGACACACCGTTGACAGAGTCTGCAGGCCCTTACATAGCCACAACTCCATCTGCACGTATATGTGATCCGCACATACAGGGTTAGATATCTAGGTCGAGCTTCGGAGGGTGGGCGCACCAACGTGCACAGCAGCAGCTGGTCGAACGTACGGATTGGATCGCAGCGCGGGTAGCAACGGTGAGCTGGTCGGGACCTAACGCCTGGAGGGCGCTGGACAGCTCAGGTCGTGACATGGCCGCCATCCGTAGCCAGTACGTTCTATCTCCGCCAGCGTCGGCATCGGGGTTAGCAGCCGCGGCAGAGTTCGGCGGAGCATCCTGCTGGCCGGTGAGGTTGTCGTTGCTCTCGATCTGACCCGAGACTGCCGGCGCGGTGGGTTGCTGCTGAGCATCGGTCATCGTAGCGGCGGCGGATGCGCTTGACGACGTTGAGTCTCCGGCAGAAGATGAGGGCAAAGGTCCGGGAGAGGTGGCGCGGGCATAGGCACTCAGCGCAGACGCAAACATGTCGATCATTGCGTCCCGCGTGATGTGCTGTATACGTGCAATGTGAGAAGACGTCGGGTGTATCTGGTATCGCGATCTGTGAGCCAGATCTGCGAGCGTACCTGGTAGAGGCCGTATTGTTCACGGTGATACTTTTTGGTGTCACTGGCGCCCTCGGCCATGCACTCCAGACAAATGTCCTCAGCCTTGCTCGTGTCGCCGGCAGGTCGCAGAATGTTGGTGCGCCTGTGGAAGGCAAGGTTGAAGATGTCGCATCTGCAGTGCGCGGCACAGCGCACGCACGCACCATAGCACATCACGCGATGGTGGTGAGAACTGAACGGCGTTCAAGTGTGCACGGCGACAGTGTGGCACACAAACGTACTTGCAGATGTCGCACGTGCGCAGGAACGGTTCCTCGCCATCGGGGAACTGCTGCACGTTGACAAGACGCTCGACCGACTCGGGCAGGTCGCCCACCATTCGCTCGCGAGTGAAGCGACCCACCTTTTGCCGCTTGGGCTTGCCATTGCTGTTCAATTTCTCCTTCTCCCGCTTGACCGGCACTCTCGTGAACGATCGCTCGACTCGGTCGCTGATGCGGCCGTGTTGGGTCTCGACCAGCTCTGCGTCGATCCACTCGTCACGGATGAGCCGCTCCACCACGCGCAGCAGTGCCGGCAGCTCCTTGAATTCCGTTACGCGTGGGTTTGATGTTGTTGTCAGAGACACTGGATGGGCAATCGCTTGCGTGGGCGCGCAATGTACGTACCTCGACCAGGTACTGTGGCGGTGTTTGATTCTCTGCCAGGGCTGCGTTCACCTTGGTTGCTCTGTCCTTCAGCCCATAGTATGCAGCCAGCTACGTTACGCCCGTCACCACGCCCAGAAACGTTGTGAGCGTGGTCAAACTTGGAAATCAGCAGAGACCGAGAGAACACGACTGTACCTTGGCTCTGTACTTCTCGTCCTTCTTGTTGCGGCGGAAGGTAGGCAGAGCGCTGTTGATGGCGATCTCGAGGTTCTGCGCCGCCATACGATTCCACGCAAACTTGCAAGTGATACCACCCTGCAACGCAATCAGTGTTTTAGATGGTGTGCATGCGTGCGCGTGCGCGTGTGCATGTGGTTGATGGCTGGTACCTGGTTGATGACCATGTGTGGAGCTTCGGCGGGCACCAGTACAAGGTCGCCCACCCGCTGCTTAACCACGTACGTCGGGAACGGCGCGCGAGCCCATTCCTCAGGCGATACGAAGCCATTGTCGGCGTCGAGGTCCTGACGGGTGGCGGCGAAGAAATCGGCCACCTTCTGTCGATCGCTCGTGGCGGCGATCATCCACACGGCGTAGGCGTCCTTCTCGCTCCAGAGCATCACGTTGTGGCCCAGAGTGCCCATGATGTCCTGATGTCATGCACACAATACCACCACAATCAGGAATCGTTCCAGCTACAAGGCTGCCGGATACAACTCACCTTGTGCGCGGGAGTGCGGGTGCCGTGGAAGCCAATGTAGCACATGACCGACTCGGGTTGTGTGTAGTCAGGGAGTGTGCCCATGAGATCTTCTTCGCCCTGTGCGCATGAGAGAGAGAGAGAAACACACCGCACGGCAAAGTGGTGAGCGCAACGTCGAGAGAGAGCGAAGCGAGTTGAGCGGGCGAGAGTGGTCGGCACCTTCCACAGGAAGGAGGAGTGAAGGTGCTTCCGAACGTGCTGATCCCACTCGGCAGGAGGCGGCACGTCCTTGGCGTACAGACCGCGGTGTTCGCCCGTCTTATCCGCAGCCACCGCAAAATCGAGGTATCCTCTGCACACACGACACACACACACACACACGACACACATGCGATTTTAGTTCGATCGTTGCACGCAAGCCACGACCACACACACACCGCAAGCACAGCTCGAGCGAGGCAGAGAGCGCATGCAAAACGCACTTGAGCGTCGTGCGATAGTCCTCCCACAGGTCATTGTCGCGCACGTCCACCGTCATGTCCCTGCACGCGCACACCATCAAAAGAATTTTAAGAATTTAAAAACATTTAAAGAAATAAAACAATAAAAAAAATAAAATAAATCAGCCAAGATGGGGCGCGAGTAGTACGGGCAGGGCGGGTCGGTGGGGTCGAAGGTGATGACGGGGAAGCCAGAGAGCACGGCCGGCACGCCCCTGCGCACCCACTCCCTGGCGCTCCTGATCCCCGCCTCCCCGTAGGCGAATCGCTTGGCCCAGCGCATGCCCAGCGGCGGCTCGCCCCCCTCGGTCTCCATTTCCATCATTTTTTTCTTCGATACATCCCCCCCGCCCTCGCTCTCGCCCTCGCCTCCTTCGGTGGCGGTGGCGGTTGTGGTTGTGGGCAGCACGTCGGGCGGCAGCAGGGGATCGTCCGGCAGGTCGGCGATGATGGTCGAGTCCATCCCCCCCTCCTCGGGGACGTGCGGAAACCAATCGGCGGTCGCCTGCCCCACCAGCGAGGGTCGGCTGCTGCGGGGGGCTCGTGTCGTGGTGCTCTTGCTCTCCCGATCTGACGTCGTGGTGGCTTCTGTCGGCTGTGTCGTCTCGCTCGCCCCCTCCTCCATCTCCATCTTGTCGATCTCAGCGGGCGCTGGTCTCCTCGCGGGATCGTAGTCCAGGGCCGCGATGGCGAGGAGATCGCGTCCCCGCATGATCGGCCGGTCGTCGTCCTCTGCCCGGCTCGATCCAGCGCCCATCATGGCCGCGCGCATCATCTCGTTACGTTTTTAAATCGTGTGAAGACGAATCGAGTCTAGTTAGGGTGAAGAAGACGGTGGGCTGTGACCGTTTGCTCTCTCTCCGTCTCCTCCAAAATTCGAGGTACGGCCGTGGAGCTGGCGCCCTGCTGCACCAATTGGGCAGCTGTGCTAGGCACGCCAGCTGCAGTGAGGTTTGTGGTTGTGATGGCATGGTGGTGATGGCAGTGCTGGTGCAAGTTGCAATGTGTGCAGTGGGAGGTAGTTAGGACTGATGAATCCTACCCTTGTAGGGGATTGAGCAGACTCATCAACATCAACCAATGCACATGATGCATGTTAACTTGGGTATGACCTGTTTGAGAAGGCACAAAGAAATCAGGATGGTCCATACATGATGGTGATGGCTCCAGCAACACCACAAGACTCCACCGCCTTCTTAAAAAAAAGTGATTTTCTGCTTTTCTTTATTGTTTCCTTGTTATTTTTCAGCCATCTTTGCTCTCCATCGCGATTGCTTGCTGTTCCCCTCCTCGTGGCGTGGCTTCAACATGAGCGTCCCCAAAAATCAGCAATGGCCCAATTCCGATGATGCCTGGGCCCACCGCGCCCTCAGGAGGGGTCCGTCTCTCACCCCCCCCCCGTAAATATGATTTTCTAAAATTGAACAAATTTTAAAATTATTTTCATTTATTTTTATTCATTTCGCTCTTGCGGGTTTGAACTGACCACCTGCCGCCGCCACCAAAAGATCTGGACAACCCGCTGCAGCGATCGCAGGTGCTCTTCTCGCCCCTGAACAGGGCGCTCAACCGAAGCGCGAGCACGATGATGCTGCCGACCAACGCCTCGCTGCCCAACATGACCTGGGGTACACTCACGCGCCCCCTCCCACACTCGGCGTTGCACTCTCACACTGGCTGCTGCTGTCACTCACGTACGTGAGCTTCATGCACGCGCGTGTGCCCGCTGTCTGTGTGTCTGTGGCATGTTGTAGTGACGCGAGCGTTCAACAAGATCCTCGAGTCCGACCCTGATCTCGCCGTGGCCGTGGCCGCCATCACCATCCTCACCGAGGTCATCAAGGTCTCCAAGGGTACACTCATCTCTCCTTAGCCTGGCGATGCACGTGCGCGTGCGTTCACTAAACCGTGCGATGTGGCCATCAACAGCACACACAATGTACGAAGTACAGCTCGAGCTCAAGGAGGCCGCTTATCAGCTTCAGCTGTGCAGGTATGACCGCGCGAGCGTGTTTGTCTTTCACACGCACACTAACTCATCGCTTGCCTCTACCGTGCGCGTGCGTGTGCTGTGCTGGGCTTGCTTCCACAGCTCGTCGATCTCCATCACCTCTGGCTGCGCGCTGTTCACCAACTTCGTCACGCGCACTGTGGAGAACATCGACGTACGTCGGCTTACGACCCTCGCTCGCCTCACGCTACAGCGCCCTGTCGCGTGCTCACTGACAAGACATCTCGTTGCACTCCACCACGCACAGGATTTCGAGAAATGCAAGGCACGACTGATCGAGAGAGGCGTGAGCTTCAGGGAGAAGGCGCTCTTGTCGCGCGGCAAGATCAGCGCCTGCGCCGATCCCTTCATCCGCGACGACCTTGTACGGCCATTCGCTCACACACATTCACACTTGTTGCTGTTGTGCTCTCTAACCCAATGACCGGTTGACGTGAGTGCAGGTGATCCTCACGTACGGTTTCTCGCGCGTGGTCCTCACGGTGCTCCTCCGCGCTCTCGCCCAGGACAAGCGCTTCCGCGTACTCGTCTCCGAATCTCGACCCGATGGTGCTGGGTTCGTATACCACTGCCTGCCAGCGCGTGTTGCGTGATCATCGCCTCCCCCAAACACTGCAAGGGACAACCCGCTCACATGCGACATCCGGCCGGCATCACTCGAACAGAGTATTGACCGCCAGGAAGTTGGGCGAAGCTGGCGTTCCGGTCACTCTCACTACAGACAACGCGGTACGAGCAGCGACCATCCGTCGTGCCTCTCCCTGTCCCTCGACACTGACCACGCGCGGTGTGGCACAGATGGCGCATCTCATGCACAAGGTCGACATGGTCCTCGTCGGTGCCGAGGCCGTGGTCGAAAACGGAGGCATCGTGTCTCGGGTACATATCTACCTCCTCCATGTCACACACACACACACACACACACACACACACACACACACGACCAAGCAAAGGGTGTTAATGATGATGGCCTTGGTCGTGTGCAGATTGGAACCTATGGCATTGCCATCATGGCGCAGGCGCACAAGAAGCCGCTCTACGTCGCCGCCGAGAGCTTCAAGTTTACCCGTCTCTATCCTCTCAATCAGGTTACTCTCCCTCTCTCTCTCTTCTCCACGCAAAAAGACACGCACGCGCACACGCACGAACGCAAGCATGCTTCTTGGCGCCCACGTCCTCACTCCCCCGCTCGCTTCTTCAGGGCGACCTCCCGGTGCCCAACTGTCCGGCGACTGACTCGTCGATGTTCGCCACGGAACCGCTGCCGGAGGTAGTCGAGCTGGCGACGCCGTCAGTCGACTACACGCCTCCGCAGTACATCTCTCTCCTCCTCACCGACCTGGGCGTGCTCACCCCCTCCGCCATTTCTGACGAGCTCATCAAGCTTTACTACTGAGCTCTCCCTCCCCCTCGCCTCTCTCTCTCTCTCTCTCTCTCAGCCTCGTCTCTCCCTCGTCTGTCCCTTGCCTGTCCTCCGCACTCATGCGCGCACAGCGGGGAATAAAGCCGCGCCGTTAGCCCTCCTCACATCGCGCGCGCACATCATCCGCTCCGCGGCCGCATCGACGGGTCCTGCGTCGACGACACAACGACGTGCTGCCCCAACACCCGCCCCCGCACTTGACAAGTGTACGTGGTCTCCGGATAGCTCCACACACTGTGTGATCGTGTGCTAAGTTGGATACCAGGTGTCGTCGCGTGATATGGTGCGACTGATGCCCGATCCGTCCACACAGGCCTCGCACGTGCACGCCCCTAGACAAGCCGCACCGGATGCGTTACAAGCCAGATACGGTGCGCGGTACCTAGAAAGGCAAGCACGCTCGACATTTGGTACGTCGTCCCTCCGTCCCTCTATAGCTGCAGCTGACCGGAACGCTGCTGCGGCGTCGGTTCGTGGTGGCGGCGAGAGGTGCTAAGCTGCCAAGCTCTCTTTCCTGTTTGTCACATCACACCACACACGCCCCACACAGCACACGACAGCACAGCACAGTACGTACAGCTCGCGAACCTCATCTCTCAGACCGTCATCCCTGCCACACGTACGACCAAGAGCGCTCAGGGCACAACAAGCGCCGTGATGCCTCTGGCTAGGTCGAGCGTGTTGCTGGCGCTCGTGTTGGTGCTTGCCCTGGCGGGCGCTTACCTCGTCGAGGCCACCACCAACCGCCAGCAGCACGGTCGTCCGCTGGGCGAAGTCAAGCTGGAGTCGTCGCACGTCGACGCTGGAGCCGTGAGCGCCACCGCCATCGCCACCAAGGCAAGCCGCTTCTTCCACGAGCCCGTCGAGCCTTCGCACCACCACCGCGAGGGAAGAGAGATCGATGGCGACTACGACGACGACGAGGAGGAGGAGGAGGAAGTGGAGGGCGACAACGGCACAGAGCGGTCGGTGCGCGCCAAGCGAGGCCCGACCATCGACAAGCCGGTCTACATACCCATGGACACCCGCCAGAACACCGCAGGTACGCACCACAGTACCGCTGGGCGATGTGCGACGACGTGTTGGTTGACACCGACCTCTGCCACAACAGACAAGAGGAAGGCGGCGTACAACTACATCCTCGCCAACGTGCGACCGACCCGCTCGCGCTTCATCTGGTACCCGCGCAGCTTCGCCACGACGGCGGGCGTCAACTTCACCCAGGGCGCGGTGGTCTCCATCGGCGGCTCCAGCATGCCCGGCTCGTTCGCCAGCATCGCCGACACCACCACCATCGATCTCCTCAACGCCAAGGCGCTCTACGACATCAAGTGCGTCGTCTCTCTCGTTACGCGCTGTGTGCGTTGTGTTCTCTCTCACACACGTCCGTCGTCGTCGTGGTGGCCCCGTCCGCTCCAGCATCGCCATCTTGACCGTGGAGGGAATGTACCAGGGCCGATTGAAGCCGCTCACCTACGAGGCCTACGCCTACTGCACGCCGCTCTATAACTACATCATCAACAAGTACGTCCAGTGCTGGCAGTCGGCCGACTACTGGGCGGCGCTGGGCGCCAACAAGATCAGCGAGAGCGTGAGCGTGGTCTACGTCGACGAGACGGACGTGGCCTCGGGCCGGCTGCTCGTGGCCGACGGCAGTCGACCGCGCTTCGGCATGCTGATCGTGCCCGACCTCTATCAGGGCACCGCCGACGCCATCTCATCGCTCCTGGGCCCCGCCGGCCGGGCGGCCCTCCAGACCTACGTCAACAGCGGCGGCCTCATCTTCAGCTCCGGCAAAGGTTAGTTATCTCGCGCGCTCGTCCAATGCCGCTCGTTGCGTGCGTGGAGTCCTCGCTGACACGCTGTGATCACACCACACGCAGGAGCGCTGTTGCTGCAGACGGTTGGCCTCGTGCCGAGCAACACGTTCGACGCCAGCCGCTACGTGGCGGCCAAGAGCGGCCGCGTCAACGCTACCGTCCAGGGCTGCCTCCAGAACCTGGACGCGGACGAGGGAACCCAGTTCGCCCAGCGCGCCCTCTGCTTCTCGCCGACGCAGGCCGGCGCTGCCACCTCTGGCTCGCTCGACTCGGCTCCTCTCGTCTCTAACATCAACGGCTTCACCACCGTGGCCAGCTGGAATGGCTCAAGCGTGCGCATCCGTGACTCTGACGGTGCGCGCGTGCGTGCGCGATGTGTGAGCGTGCGTGGCCGTGTGCTGACAGGTGTGACGCACAGGATTCTACACGGATGGCGCCAGCGGGACGGCCTACGCGCATCTCCTGTGGAAGAAGGTCTCCAAGGGACAGATCGTGGTCAACCTGGGCAATCCGGTGCTCTCCGACACGTCGTTCGGATGGCTGTTCAACGCCCTGTTCCTGGCGATGAGCAGGAACGTCATCATCGACACGTCGCTCACCTCGGACTTTGCCAACATTCCCGCGTTGGAGCAGCTGGGCCTCAGCGTGGCCGTCAACTTCAAGAACCTCTTCAACGAGACCCTCACGTACATCCTCCCTCCCTCGCCCCTCACTGCGCCGCCGCCGCTCGCGCACGGGCGCATTCCGCGTGAAGTGTGAGCTCATCCGCTTGTCACTGCGTCTGTGTATCTTCCTTTGCAGCAACGCTCGCTTCGTTGTCTGGGTCGCCGCCAGCTTGGAGGTGTTGGACCCGATCCCCGCGCCGTGCACGTTGGTCAACAACGCGCAGGCCATCGCCGCGCCGTCCTCGATGTACACCAACGCCTCGTACCTCGACTGTACTCCCGCGAGCGGCACTCTGTTGGGCTTCCTCAACCTACCGCTCAACATCTCCGTCTTCATCAGAGACGTGAAGATCACACAGCGCGTACGTAAAGCGTGCTGTCCTGCGCGTGTGTGGTTGTGCGTGCGAGCGTGCGTGCGAGCGTGCGGCACTGTCTGGCATTGGCCAATTACACTCACACACCAATCCACTCCCGCAGGGCACGGACATTCCCTTGCTCTATCCGCAGCTCAACTACACCATTCCGAGCAGATCGAACCGAGTCGAGTACATCGACTGGGGCGCCATCACGGTCAACGCCTTGGCGGCCGCTTTGGTACGCCTAGCTCCGTCCTCCACCGCCGTCGCACACGAACAATCCTGATCAAGTCAAACAGATCCGCTGTGAGATCAACGCCGACCCGCTCGGGTTCTATCCCTGTACGTGCTCGCTGTGGCGCCACGTAGCTCTTCTCTTCTACCAGTAGTGCGTGAGCGAGGCTGACGTGTGCTCGTGCTTGAAGTGTATGGTACGGGCGTGTATGTGGATAACGTGCTCACAGCCGAGAACAAGGGCAAGACCAACGCGCTCGACCTGGTCTTCATTCACTACGTGCCGCTCGTCTCGCCGCTGGTCGACATGGACAATCAGGCGCAAGTGGCCGCCACGGCGACCTTTGACTGGGAGTACTACGACGTGGGCCTCAACGGAGTGGCCAACTACAGCTATCCCTTCACATCGACCAGCGCTCCGCGCCACTACGACTACCTCGACTGGTGGCTGCTCAACGAGCGCGGCAACCTGCTCGCGGCCAACTGGGACTGCCCCATCAAGAAGAACAAGACGCTGCGCTTCGAGTCCGTCTTTGGCAGCCTGACCAACGTGTCGACCGACCTGAGCGGCATCGCCAACGCGGGCTATGCCGATACCACCCCGCCGTCCACCGCGTGGGCCACCCGCCAGGTACGTCCGTCGTCACCTCCCCCTCCCTAACGTCGTCTGTTCCTAACGTGCCATCACGCGTGCGTGTGCGGTGGTGCGTGTGCGTGTGTGCGTGTGCGTGTGCGTGTGCGTGCTCACAGGACTACTTTGCCGATGCGGACTCGTTCTATTCGCTGGCGTCGGTGAAGATGCAGGCATTCCTCAACCTGGCCAACGCGGAGCAGTTCCGGCGCTACAACGTGTCCGGATCGTGGCCCGACGGCGTTCTCGCACCGTGGCAGCTGAACCCCGGACGCACCGCGTTGCGCTACAACATACCGCTGGCGCGCAGCGACATCTAGATCCGTGTACAATGGCTATGATGGTGGTGGTGTCTGAGACTAACGCATGCGCTGAGCATGGATGAACAGGCAAGGGCTGCCGATTCCTCAGGGCTACAACGTCAACAGCACCTTCTCCGTCGATCAGTACACCGACGGCAGAGCCTGCGTACGCCTTTAGTGATCCGTGTGGTGTGTACGCGCGCATGACGGCTCACACAGTGCCACGACACGCAGGGAGCGTCGGGGTCGAGCAAGCTGGTGAACTACTTCCACGGCAGAGAGATGGGCGCGCGTCCCAGCAGCTATCCGCGCGGGTATCACGGCGGCGAGTACCGCAATCAGCTGCTGCACGATTGCTCCAAGCGTAACGGCCGCGTGGACCTCAGCTCCCTGCCCGCCAGCAACGCCTCTGTCACCAAGACCCACTACATCGTTCCCTTCACCGACAACCCGTACGCTCGCCATCAGCCCTCGCCCTCACTCGTGTGTGTGTGCACGCAGTAACGGAGAGCTGTGCGTGTGCGTGTGCGTGCGTGAGTGCAGAATCACGAGTGGCGATCAGGTGATGGACTTTGTGCGTGACGGGACGCTCGAGGAGTGGTACTACTCTCCCAGTGCCACCGAGGGGGTGACCCGCTTCGGCGAGTACCGCGACATCCGCATCGTGCCCGTGTGGACGGGCTCGTTCGCTGTGCCGCCCAGCCTGTCCTATCGCGGTACGTGCTCGCTCGCTCTCCTTCTGGTTGTGCGGCTTCGGCGTGAGCTCACTCGCGAGTGAACCTGTCCTGTCTGTGTGGCCGCAACTGTCTGACAGGCGCCAGGTTCACATTCACGCTGCCTTCCGGCCTGTACTGGAACGCAACGGACAGCCCCATCCTCAACTCCTACATCACCGTCGCCTCAGATCAGGTACGCACTGATGGCCATCAGTCGCCTTGATGAGCGTTTACTGACAGTGTCCCGTCACGCTCTGTCAGGGAGCGATCACGTCCATCTCTTACAACGCCACGACCAACCAGATCGTGGCCGTGTTCCGCCGGGGCAATATGCCCAACGAGTCGGACGGCAAGGCCAGCCAGATGATCGTCTCGCTCGAGAGGCTGCGTGGCACGGTGCCGACGAGCTTCAACGCCACCTACGCGCTGGCAGAGATGCTCTACGACCTCAGCGCGACCGCCACGCGTGAGCGATACGTTGCGCGCGTTTCGGTTCGGCCCCTCGTCTCCCTCCTCGTCAGGTTCATCAGCTTCATCAGTCTCACCCATACGCGTGTGTGTTCACAACAGAACACGACGAGCGTGACCTTCACCAAGATCATGGCCTTCTCCCTGCCGGCCCTGCGCATCGAGAGCAAGCTCTCACGCGGCACGGGCAAAAACGAAAGCTTTGCCTACCCCCTGGAGTCGTTCTCACCCTACAGTACGATTGCGCGCCGACACATCGCAACTCGGCCGTGCACGCTTCATCTTGCTCACGCTCGCGTGCGTGTGTGCGTGGCGTGTGACGCAGTGCGCACTGGAGTGTATTTTCAGGAAGCTCGATGGGTACATCATGCACGAGATGGGAGACATGCGCACTCCCCGGACAAAGGGCGACGACATGCGCGTGGTGTACGGCGATCTGTTCGTCGAAGGCGGCAGCAACAACATGTCCCCGCGCAGCCCGTCCACGCCGCGCACGATCCGACGCAAGGTGCCCTTCCTTCGCCGCTTCTGGCGTCGCCTGCGCCGTGTCTTCCCCGCCTGCAGTCCCTCCACCACCGCCGCAACGACCTAGGTCGTTTTGTCTTGCCATCATGTACATAGCTTTCTCTTCCTCTATCAAAAAGATGTCCTCTGAGCCACCATCATCATCAAGCGGATTGTACGTTGAACGAGACAAGTCATCAGCATGTTGAAAATTATTATTGTGGTGGTGTTGTTGTTGGTATGTACAAGGAGATGAGGGTGAGGGAGAGTGTAAGTCAAAACTGGAGGAGAGGAAGTGAGGAGGGCTCCGGCCTGGGGTGGAGGTGGACATCGTGAACTGGGCTCGTGGCGGAGGAAGAAGGAGAAGGAAGAAGACGAGAGTTACTGCACAAGGAGGGAGTCTAGAGAGGCCATACGCGCGTCGACGATCTTGCAGGTCAGTTGGACCATGCTGCCGCTGGCTTGCCTCGCGGACGCCGAGAAGGACGACGAGGCGGGGTTGGTCATGTGCGAGGACGGGATGTAGGTGGCCGACGAGGCGGGGAGGATGAAGGTGATCTCGTCGGCGTAGGCGCTCATCTCCTGGCCGGGCCAGTGGAGCGGGGTGAGCGAGGGACACATGAGAATGGTCTTGTTGGCCGCCTCGCCCGTCATCGCCTGCGGCATCGCGTTCTCGCTGTTGTCGATGGGGAACTGCGCCTCCGTGGCCGTCTCCTTCTGCCACGAGTTCATGTACGCCTTCGTCCTGAGCGATCCAACGGCGAACTTGTCGTCAAGTTCAACGTTGTTGCGCTTCTCCTGGTGGTGGCTGGCCAGCTCGTCATGTTGTAGTAGTCTGCGACCGGGCCGTAGTGGGACGTGCCCACCGGCCGATTGCTTGATGGACTCTGTGTGGACGGCTTCGATGGCCGAGGCGGGCTGGTAGACGAAAGGCTGCGACATGATCGGGCGCGGGCCCATCTCAAGCGGTCCGAGGCCTGGGCCGTAGTGCACGAAGCGGGCGTTGAAGAAGAGACCGATCGACAGCAGGATGACAAAGAGGTACGTGGCCTTGACCGCGTTCGCCGTGGCACCCTTGCCGAGCGTGGTCCAGCCCTGCACCATGTTGATGAGCGACGCCGACACCTGCTCGCCGGCAGCTACGGCGGCGGCGGTGCTGGCGTCGGCGCTGAAGTTGGTGTTGACCGACGGAGACACAGGTACGAGCGTGGTCGTAGCAGAGGACGACGACGCGATGTGTTGCTTGAGCTGGAGGTTCTCGGTGGTGAGGGATTCGACCTGAAGCTTGAGACGCGCGTTCTCGGCCTGCACCTCGTGCAGTTGCTGCTCAATCACCTCGATGTGCTCGCGCCGACGCACGCGCGACAGCTGTGCCGACTCGCGGTTCTTGATCAGCCGACGCTGACGTCGCAGGTCCTTCTCCTCCTCGGCCGTGAGCTTGCGCACCTTGCGCAGGTTCTCCGCATAGTCCTCCAACTCTGCACAGGACAGGGCACGTTAGCTGACAAGGTCAAACGATCAACACCGTGCATGCAGCGTGCGTACCTTGCGAGGAGAGCTTGAGGAGCTCGTCGCGAGGCAGGGTGACGGCAGTCTGAGGTGGCGCCTCGTCGCCGTTCTTCTTGGTGCGCTTGCGCTTGCGCGTGTCTTTCTTGGCCGCCTGCGTCTTGCTCTCGCTGGCGTCCTCTGAGTCCTCGCTCGCTGAGGGCGTCAGGATCTCGAGCTGCGGGAGCGTGGAGAGCGGCTGGATCTCGAGCATGGTGGCGCTGGAGCCGGCGTTGCTCATCTGCAGCTGCGAGGGCGAGATGGTCGTGTCCAGCGCCGACTCGAGCCACGTCCCAAACACAAAGTGGTCGCCATCGTCGCTGCTGCTGCCGGCCGATTGCGAATTGGCAGGCGATGCCTCGCCGCTGCTGCTGCCGTACGTCGTCGAGGAAGGCGACGAGACGGGCGACGAGGAGAACGAGTAGGAGGAGGGGGACACCGAAGGGGGCGACGAGGCCGGCAAAGACGAAGACGGCGACGAGGAGAACGAGGAGAGGACCGGCACCTGCGAGGAGATGGGGAGGTCGTCAAAGAGCAGGGCCGCGGCGGCGTCAAAGGCGCAACCGGTCGTGTCCATGATCTGGCCCTGACCGTCGGTCAAGTAGTACAGCAGATCGTCGGCCGATGACATGTCAGCCTCCAGGTCCATGTTGAGCCCGAACGTGGGCGGGTCGAGAACGAAGCTGCCTTCGTCCATCACGCGAGAGGGGGCAGGGCCTAAGCTCCTGACAATGTGTTTCCTTTCGATGTTGGCGATTTGTAGAGCGAGATTTAATCTCGACGTAGAGAGAGTCGTAGAGAAGCGGGGGAGAGGAGGTGATGGCTGTGTGGAGGATGAAACGACCTCCTTACGTGTGTATGTTGGTTGGTTGTGGAGTCGATCTTGCGATTGCCTACACGGCCGAGTAGCGCGTTGCGATTCTACCGCCGAAGGCTGTGGGCGCGTAGACGTGGGTGGTGGCGCAAGCGGGTGACGCGGTCGGGGTGGGGACGTGGCGCCCACAAGCATTCATGGAACGCGGGGTACGGCCAATATCCCCCATCGAATTTCGCTTGTCTGCGCCATTTGTCGGGCAGTTTTCCATTTCAGTTCGATGTTGTTATTTGCAAGATATTCAAAGCATGCTTTAAAATTATGAAATCATTTTCTTTTCGCCATTTATCGTTTTATGGAGCGACCAGACAGCGCCCACGTCTTCCGAGCAAGTGATGGCGTGACGCACCAATCTCTGTGGCAGTCCTTTCGCTGTTGCCAACGGGCTCCCAAGCCCACCCTGCAGTACCGCTCTCCGTCCGCTCATTTTATTTTATTTTATTTTATTTATTTTCAAAAAGAATGATTTTCAAACCACAATCCACTCACGCAAGTGCGCACAGGGGAGGGTTGTCGTGGGTGCTGGGTCTGTTGAGCATGGGCTCATCGGTGGTGCACTTGTTCTATCCGGAACAACTGCACGGCGCCCTTCCGCCCTACGTGCCCTTCAGCTTCATGCTCATAGGCATGGTGGGCTTCTTTCAGAGCATGGCGGGTCTGGGCCTCTTGCTGCCGCCGCTGCGACGGCCCGCCGGATGGCTCCTCACGCTCGTCGTCATCGTCGCGTTTCCGGCCAACGCCCACCTCTTCTTTGACGTGCGTACACGCCGTCTCGGTGGGAGGGACTTGAGCTTGATGCTGATGGCCGGCTGGTGGGCGCAGGCGTTCTACAACGCCGAGACGTGGCGGTTCGTGTTGATGGCGCTGTGGACGGCGTGCCAGTTCGTCTTGATCGTGATGATCTACATAGCCTCTGCGCCGTGGACTCGGCCGCACCGCAAAGAGGTACATTGGTCGCCTTCCACATGATGACGGTGATCGAGGATCGCACAAGCTGTTGTCCTGGCTCCTGCATTCGTGACACCGGACCTACACTAACGGAGAGCTCTCATTCTCTCGATCCTGTTGGTTGTTGGCCCAAAAACTGCAGCGTGCGCTTTACGACACCATTCGACGGCAGCGACGCTGGGCTGCCTGAGACGCTCCTCACGTGAATGCAGAGACCCCTGCAGAGGCTCTTTGCGCTCGACGTGCGGCCTTGTGCGTGGCTTGGCGCAGCCAGCCTGCGGCAGGGAACAGCCGCAAAGCGCAAAGACCAAAAGCGATCTCGGTGTGCCGCGTACGCGGCTTGTAAAGTATGTCCTACATAAAATAACCACAGATATTTGTAATTCCCCGGTAGTCGGCGAACGCACATTCCGATCATTGTTTCCCTCAATTAATTACCTATTGCTCGGGAGCTGCAGGACAAGAGAGGGAGAACAACTCAGCGGTGTGGTGGCCTGCTCGAACCCCTGTTTTTTGAGAGAGAGGAGAGGTCACGCTGCGAACAAGAAGAAAGGGGCAAGGGACTGGTGGCACCAGTTTTTATCTCTCTGAGAGCTCATCTCTGCGCGGGAGGAACCCATCGATCTTCTTCTGCCCACCAGCCCACATCGCCCCATTCGTTCCCCTTGCAACTGGGGGGCGAGTACCATCACCACCATCTCGGACGAGACATAGATAGAAGGAGCGATATACATACACAATGGACGGAGGCTGGTTCAAGAAGAAAGTGGGGGCCGTCTCGGCCCGATTCACATCCTCGCCAGGAAATGACACCCCCATCTCGGCCCCCATCTCCTTCCGCCAAGAGTACCATGTGGGCTTCAACAAAGAAACGGGCAAGTTCGAGGTACACCACCAACGCCTCCTTCTTCTATGCTTGAACCCCCCTCTACGCGGCTCTACACGTTGCCATGTCCCAGCCCCCCCCCCCCTCTACGCGGCTCTACTCGCTCCACAAATCAATGAGTTTCGCGTAATGGGAGGCGCTACTCGAAGTGAAGGGGGCGACGTCTCACCAATTGGGGCGGGGGGTGCACAGGGAAATCTGCCCAGGGAATGGGAGACGCGATTGGCCGCGTCGGGCATCACGCGGGAGCAAATGCAGGAGGACACGACCACCCTCGCGGCTGTGATTCAATTCCACGACCACCTCCTCGGACGTCAGGACGAGCCCAGCCCTCCCTCAAGTACTCGATCCCCTCTCCCCTTCTTGTCCGACTCTCTGTCCTCGCCCACTGCGCACAACTTTTTGTTTTCTCTATTTTTAATTTTATTTTATATTTGAATTTATCCAAATATGGGCAAATTCAATGGAAAATTGATTTCTTATTCTTGGATGGACTCTAGATAACCCGCCTCTGCACGGGAGCGCGGGCACGCCGCGCTACGATCCCCAGCAGCAACCGGGCGCTGGCCGAGGGCTCGCGAGCACGCTCTCGGGAACGGCCATTGCCGGTTCCAAGGTGGCGCGATCGCCCTACCGAACGCCCATCCCCGCCAAGCCACTCCCACCTCCTCCCGGTTCAACGATCGGCGGTTCAGCTCCCACCTCTCCCTCCACCTTCTCACCGGCCGCTTCCCCGCGCTCCTCACCCAACGGCAGCGCCATCCAATCTCCTCCCATCCCCTCCAGTGGACTCCAAAAGGTTTGTCAGCCTCCTCTCTCCTCTCGCTTTGAACGCTGCTCGTCGGTCCGCGCGCTAACTGGCGTCGTCGTCGTCTCCACGTTCTTTGCTCCGTTCTTTCTCCTCGATCCAGCCTTCATATATCGCAGCAGGCCGCGGTGGAGGCGGGCTTGGCGGAAGCGGCAGCGGGCAGCGACTATCGTATCGGGCACCGCTGCCCTCTGCTCCCGGCCCCGCCACGGGCGTGGCACCCATGCGGCCTCCGCCACCGACCGGCCGCGGCAGGGGCTTGCCAGCCGCGCAGCCGCAACCGCAGCAGCTGCCCAAGCCCTCGTTCCAGGCGCCACCGATTCCCCAGCACCAGCCCCAGCCCGTGAGCGCACAACGAGAAGAGGACGGCCCCAGCGACAACGGTAGCGCGAGCGGTGGCTCGATGGAAGCGTTGCCCGCGCTCGGACCCGACGTCGAGGTTGAGGACCTTGTATCACACGAGGACCCGCTCACCCTCTACTCGGGCATGCAGCTCCTCGGACAAGGGTACGCAACAGCGCATTGCCCGCTTGCCTACGTGCCATGAGCGCTCGTGCGCGTATGCTTGCTTGCCTGCTTACACATACAAACTAAACCGGGCGTGGTGGTGCCACTCATGGCTGTGCAGAGCGTCGGGAGCGGTTTACAGCGCCACAGACTCACGAAACGGCAAGCTGGTGGCGATCAAACAGATGGTGATGGCCAAGCAGATCAAGCGTGAGATCTTGGTGAACGAAATCCGAATCATGAGCGAAAGCAGTCACCCCGCCATCGTGCAGTACATCGACAGGTACATCCCCCTTACCCTCGTGCATCAACGCCACATGCACACTCACACTCGAACGAGCATGAACACGTTCGCCATGACTGATTCCTATCGCATAACCAACAGCTACATCGTCGGCGGCTCCCTGTGGGTGGTGATGGAGCTCATCGAGGGAGGCTCGCTCACCGAAATCATTGAAAACATTCGCCACGAGGTGCGAGAGGACCACATGGCCGCCATCTGCAAATCGACGCTCGAGGTACCGCAATCCCTCCTTCACTGTGACTGTCTGTCTAAGGACATTCAGTGGCACGGCACGACTCGACTCACGCGCGACATGCGTGCACGACGCAGGGTCTGCACTATCTGCACACGCGCCCGCACCCGATCATCCATCGCGACATCAAGTCGGACAACATCCTGGTGGGCCTCGACGGCGCGGTCAAGATCACCGACTTTGGATACGGCGCGCAGCTGGGCGGCGGATTCGCGGACGAGCGAATCTCCGTGGTGGGCACCACCTACTGGATGGCCCCCGAAGTCGTCACGGGCAAGAAGTACAAGGTAGAGAGCCCTCTCCCTGCCTCTCTCTCTCTCTCTCTCTTCGTGTCCCCTCGTGTCTCTCTCTTGGTGCCATCTAACGCAACGGTGCCACGCACACGCGACGTACAGACGAACGTGGACGTGTGGTCGCTCGGGATCATGGCGCTGGAGATGGTGGAGGGCGAGCCGCCGTACATGGGCGAGCCGATGCTCAAGGCGCTCTACATGATCGCCAAGGAGGGCAGGCCACCATTCAAGAACCCCAACGGCATGTCGCCCGACCTCAAGGACTTCATCGAACAGTGTACCATTATGGATCCCATCGACCGCCCCTCCGCCGCGCAGATGCTCCAGGTACGACCATCGTCACAACTTCGTGTGCGTGTGCGTGTGCGTGTGCGTGTGCGTGTGCGTGTGCGTGTGCGTGTGCGTGTGCGTGTATGTGTGTGTGTGCGTGTGTGCGTGAGCTAACGCGCGGGCGTGTGCTGCAGCATCCATTTTTGCGGAGGGCGTGCAGGCAGGATCAGCTCGTGCCGCTGGTCCTCTCGAACAAGAAGAAGAAGGACGCCGAGGCCTCCATTCACGCCGCCTTCCTCATCTGAAGACATCTTGACTTCTTCTTCTTCTTCGCCTTCATTCAACCCATCAACCCAACCAACCCACATACACATACACGCACCCCCGTCCCTCCCTCCCCCACACCTCAGCCACACACTACAACTACCCCCATCTCAACAGCTAAGACCGACGAGAGAGAGATAGAGAGCTAGCGAACTACAGAGGGAGGAGAGAGAGGAATCGATCAAATAATAATATTATACGCGAACGATGGTGTAAATAAAAAACATCAAAAGCAGCAGCAACAGCAACAGCAGCCCTCTCTGTGCGCGCACCATCAGCATGATCACCACTGTCGTCTTCGTGCTCAGGTCAGCCGTGCCACAAAAGAAATTGAGAGAGAAAAGAAGAGAAAAACAATTCATTGCCGATTTTTGTTTGCGTAGCGGCACATCTCCAAAGCAAATCGAAGGCGTCCAGACCGCCGCGTAGAGGGGTAGCATTCAAAGCTCTTGTCGTTTTTCTTGAAGGACTCTCGTGATCAATGGATGAAATCGTACGTCTGCTGATGCACCTTTGTTCTGTTCTAGTTGATTGATGCTTTGATTTTTCATTTGTTTAATAATTTATTTATTTTTTAATTCGCATGTACCTGCAGCTGGCCCTTCAAGAGGAGCTGCGAAAGCTGCAGGAGCAGAGCTCCATCCACCGCCTCTCTGAGCGCAACTGCGTTGAGCTCATCATGCGCCTCGTCAAGCTGGGCAAGCTCACCGTACGCGCTCCGCCAGCTTCTTGTCTCGCCCCTCCCCTCACCTTCCTGCAAAGGCGCTGCACTCACCACGTTGGGTCACCACGTACGTGGGCGGCGTGCTGTGCGCTTTGTCTCAGGTCTACTTCACGCAAGACGGCAAGGAGTACGTGACGCCCCAGCAGCTGGAGAGCGAGATCCGCGACGAGCTCATGCAGCACGGAGGCAAGGTGGGCGTGCTCAATCTGCCCACGCTGCTCAACATCGACCTCAACCACATCGAGGCTCGCCTCGCCGAGATGCTCAAGCGCGACAAGCGCCTGCAGATCATGAACGGCGAAGTCATGACCAAGTACAACTTCCCCTTCGACCGATACGTCACGTGCTCCGCTCTAACCGCTGTGGACTGTGCGTGTGCGTGCGCGTGTGGTGACTGGACAGGTACTACCTCGATGGTGTGGCACAAGAGATCAATGAAGCTCTGGCCGAATCAGGCCAGATCATCCTCACGGAGCTCGCACCTCGCTTCAGCCTCACCACGGACTTTGTCGTGCAGGTGAACTCTTGACCTCTCCCTTAGCCACACGCTGCTTGCCGTGCGACACGCGTTGGCTCATGAACCCAACACGCGTGGACCTCATGGACCCTGCTTACACCTGCACACGAAACCAAATTGCGGTACAGATCGTGCAAGAGCGATTGGGACGGACGATCAAGGGCCAGCTGGAGCAGGGCACTCTCTACACCCACCTCTTCATCGAACGCTGCAAGGCACAGATGCGCGCTGCCTTCTCGGCCATCACTCGGTACCCCCCCAATACGAACAACACGCAGACTCTGCACCGCGTAACTTCAGTTCACTCATCGCCTCACTTGTGAGGAAACAGGCCCACGCCGATCTCGCAGATCGTGTCCACCTATTCGTTTAACGAGCGCCTCTTCTTTGGTACCGCAATCTGCCCTTCATCCTCCCTTGCTTCTCGCCCGAGAGAGGGCTCTGAGTATCACAGTCTGATTTTTCATGGCTGCAGCGTCGTTGGACGAAATCAAGAACGAGCCGCGGTTTGCTGGCGTCATCGACCGAGGCACGTATATGCCGCACGTCTACTCGTACACGCGCAGGAAGTGGATCGAGTCGTTCCTTTCGCAAAACGGCTTCATCGGTACACGTCCCTCCTCCCCACAATCAACTCAAATGCGTGCGTGCTGTGGCATGTGCCGATTGCCTTGCTCACTGAACTGCTGTCATCACACAGAGTACAATAAGCTGTCGAAGATCAGCATTCCCGAACCGAGGAAGTATTTGATGGCCAACTTCCCAGAGGGCCTCCCGCTGGAGACGTGTTATATAGCCAACTCAGTCATCCAGCAAGTCGACGCTTCGGTCGACCACGCTCTCCTCAACAATGCCTGGCTCGACGTCACGGCACGCCTCCTCGGCTCTATTGCTCCACACCGCACGCGCGTGTGGGAACTAACATCATTGCGGTGCGGCATCTACAGACGCTGGTAGAATTCCAGTTGTCGGCCAAGGACGCCGTGAACCTGCTCAAGGCCTGCCCGTCGTTCATCGCCGCCTCGCAGGAGAAAAAGGTACGCACCAAGACAACGGCAATGAGGCGCACTCACACTCATCCGGAGCTCCAACTTCTAAAAACTTGGGGCGAAACAGGAGTGCCCGCTGATCCTGGACAACCGCTTCCTGGTAAGCCGTGCGCTGCTGGAGCGTTGTGTGGCCTCGCTCAAGGACAAGGTCGCCACCGAGATCCCCAAGAAGGCACCTCTCATCATTCAAGCGCTGGGCAAGCACATTCCCACCTCCAAGGCCGCCGCGGCGGATGACGAGGGTACTCGATCGATCGATCGCCATCTCTTCCTCAAGCGCTTGCGCCTAACAGTGCGACACAATGCGCCATGCAGAGGAGGCAAAGGGCAAAGGGAGAGGGGCAAAGGGCGGCAAAGGAGCCAAGGGCGGCGGCGCCAAGGGCGGAAGGGGCGGCAACCAGAAGGGCAAGCGACGGGGCAAGGGTCGCGGCGACGATGACGACGAGGAGGAGGAAGAGGAGGAGCGGCCGGTGGAGCGAGCGTCCGCCCGCGGCAGAAATGCGGCGGCTGCGGCGACGGCTTCGGCCAAGTCAAAGATCAGCAGCGTGCAGCAGGAGGTCTTGAACGAGGCCGAAGTGCGAGCATGCCTCAAGCAATGGTACGACGAGGCCGAGGCCGATTTCTTGGACGTCCTCTACCAAGAGGTCCGGCCCATAGTGCGAGAGCTCAACAAGGTACCATTCCAGGAGGGACAGGATCGAGCCCTACGGTTCACATGTTGGCTCTCCTTGCTAACACGACATCCATGACAACAGGCGGCCGTGGAGAACATCCAACAAAACGCATCGTCGGGCAAGAAGAAGGATCACAAGGCGCTCGAGCAACAGTTCAGCGTGCTTTACCAGAACATCCAACTCTTCCTCCGCTCGGCAGAGGAGGTCACCGGTACGACTACACTCATCGCCCTCAATGATCGCTTGTTTCGTCTTCCTCTTACGCACTCTGGGTTGCGTGTGGGCTCATCCAGATTCCACGCTCAGCGAAGCTCTGCGGCGTCACCTGCTCGCCACCGTGTGCACTGAGGTACCACCAATCGCTCGGCCTTTCACCTTTGGTTGTGAGCAAAACTTACGAGGCGTCTATGAATGACGTTCAGGCGACAAACCTGCTTGTGTACATGATGGCCTTGCATCACGGCGTATCGATTGAGGCCGACAAGATCACGTCAGCCAACGAGCGCAAGGAGGTGATCGCGCAGCTTCCGCTCACCGCCGCCACCCCGCTGGCCGCTCTCAGCGACTCGCTTCGCGGATCGGTACGTGCCACAGTCCGCGGTCCGCGGTCCACGAGCAAGACCCGCACGCTGACGCTTGGCACCACGCACACATCCCCCTATTGTAACAACAGGGCGTGGAGGAGTTCCTGAAGCAGTTGGAGAGCCTCTCGGAAGAGGCGCAGCTGCATCTCAAGCCGCTCGACAAAAAGAAGCAGCGCCTGCTGACCCACACGCACAAGCTGGACTTTTTGGAACAGCTCAAGGAGACCACCGAGCCGCCGCTCGTCTTCCACCTCTCTGCCGTCGTGCTCTACGCCCAGGTGTTCAACCTTGCTCTTCACATCCCCGGTACGCATCTCCATTCCCACGACGATCTCTCTCTCTCTCTCGCTCGCTCGCTCGCTCGCTCGACACACATAGGTTGCTGACCTCTGGATTGCCGATCGTGCGCGTGGCGGTGGCGTCGACGATGATGCACGACCAACAGGTCGCAGCGTGCCGGCTCTGGTGGCGCAGATGGCGGAGCATTTGCCCGCCGACCTCCTGGACGCCCTCACCCAGTTCAGCGAGCTGCAAAAGAAAGGCGAGACCATCGATGCCGTACGTTTGCTGACCTCCCTCTCTCCCTCTCACTCACTCTCTCTCTCTGTGTCCGTCGTTCTCCTTCTTCTTCGCTCACCACACGACCCACACCCTTCCCTCTCATGCATGATGATGATAACGCGATCGTGTCGTTTCACCCCAGGAGCGCGTGGATGACCTCAAGGCCAAGGTCGTCGCCTTTGCGTCGGCCAACACAAGCAAGAAGGAGCGCGCCTGAGCCGTACGGTCGGAATTAAAAACTACAACTAACTTGGGGACAAAAAACAAGAAGAAGACGACGACGAAGACAACAAGAAGGGAGGGTGGGGGGCAATGACGATGATGATGATGGAGGAGGAACTGATGCCCGAGCTGGTGGCGATGGTGCTCAGCCACGTCGACCACCTCAGCCTCGTGGCCTGCAGCACTGGTGGCAACGATGACGCCAACGTTGGAGGCTGAGAGCGCAGCGGCCAACTTGCCTTGAGCTTCTTGGCGCAAGAGCTCCTTCGTTCGTAATGGTCATGAGCGAGTTGACAGCCCCTGCATTGAGATCATCTCGAGCACAAGCGAGGTGGCGATGATTCATTCAATTGTCGCCTGCACCGGCAGTGACGTCGTCTATCACCCACAGCACGCCGAGGGCGCAAGGCCTGCAGGTGGTCGGGCGTGGTGTTTGTGGTTACCGCATCCGCATAGGCGTGCCTGGTAGTGCACCGAGGGATAGTCGACGCCATCAATGAGCGCGCTCGCGAGTGTTGGAACGGCCACAGCTGCCACGCTGCATGCGCAGCGTTACGGTGCGACCATTTCTTACTTGCACTATGTGGCGTTAGGTCATGTGCGTGGGTGACGCGTGCGCTGCGGCATCCCACCGCGTTGTGTGTGCCCGAAGTGTTAACAACAGTAACATGTTTAGTGTTAAAACTAAAGGTCGTGGGGGGGGGGCCTCATGTGGCGCCAACGATTGAAGAGGGCGAGACAGCACGAGAGGCTCGGCCATGCCCGTTGTCGGCCATGAACTGGGGCAGTGTGGCCAGCGAAGGGCCATAGAGCTTCAGCAGGTGTTCCCGTGTGAGCACCAGCACGTCCTTCCCCATCGCTGGCAGCGATCCGTCCGGATGACGGAGAACGATGAACACCAGCCGGAAGTGGCCATTCTTGAGCTCGCCTGGTTGCGCGCGCGTGCAGCCAAAACGACGTCGTTAGTACACCATGACACGTCCAACCTCCCACCGAAACATCCATGCATGCACGTACCAAACTTGGCGTCCTTCATCCACGCTTTCACTTGCTCTTGCCACAGCCGGCGCTTGTGGGAGACAGTCCGTTGCATGTCTTCATTGCTGTTGGCCTCCTGCGAGTACTTGCACTCGAGGCAGAGAACGAGCGGCCTGTTCTCAGGGGGCTGCGGAGCCTCGACCGTGGCCAAGTCGAAGCCCGGCTGGGCATAAGGCGCGATACAAATCGACGCCCGGAGAATGGCAGGGTTCGTGACAGCAGCGCTATCCTCCGCATCGCCCTTCTCCTTCTTCAGTAGGCGCACCCCGGGGCTCTTCTCGGTCAGTGCGAAGCGAACGTCGTCGAATTCCGGCGCCTCTGGCCGTGTCCCTAAGCCCGATCCAGGGCAGGCGGTGTAGAGCTCCATGACTGACATGTCTTGCCTGCACAGAATGAGTAAGTTGCGGCACTGTCGTTGAGAGGGGATGGAAGAAGAAACGATAGCCTTACCTGCCGTCCCTCAGGTGTAGTTGGCGCCAGAGATGTTCCCAGTGAGCGTGAAAGTGCTCGTAGCGCTGACCCTTGTCAAAGCGCAAGTTGGAACTTTCCATGTGCTCGTCCTCTGCGAGAATGCCCAGAATGGGCGCAGCTAGACGACTCCTTGCAAACTCGAGACCGGCCATCTTGAAGGCGACGCGCATGACGAGGGGCGAGACGATGGGTATCCCCTGGCTTTCCTTGAGGTCGTTGATGTAGATCCCGACTGACGCGTAGTCCGTGTAGGTTCTGTTCGTACTCGGACCGAGGCCATGTGGTGATTCCGTGAAGAAGACAGTGCGCGCGAGAAGAGCAGGGGCGAGCACGTCCTCGAGGTCAGAGACCGTCATGGACGCCAGGGTGACGGCAGGTCCTGTGCTGCCGACCTTCCTCGCCAGCTGGTCCAACAAGTCCCCATAGGACGGCAGCTGAACACGACGAATTTGAGAGAGAGAGAGAGAGAGAGGGGGAGAGGAGAGAGAACAAAAACTGAGTTGTGGTGTGTTGGTGGATGTTTGGAAGGGGATATGTGACTGTACCTCAGCTTCGGGGTGCTCAGTGACGTCGTACTGGCGCAGCACTTCAGATGCAAATTCGAGAGATCGTGGATGGCCGTTGCACATGTTGGCGAGCGAGCGCGCTGCACGGCACCCGTCAATCGACACTCGTTCGCTCTCCCTGTTGGCCTTGCCCACTTTGAACTCATACTTGAGCTCGTCAAACGCCACCTGTGCACCAGTAGGTGATAACAGAGGCAGCTGCACCCATGTGATGGGGCGACCCGAGCTCTGCGTGACGTGGCCCAGCACATTCGGGTCGAGCGACGAGACCATCGCGTGGAACTTCTGACTGGAGTCAAGCACCGCCCCGATGGCGGTCAGGAGGCCCTCAGGGGGCCCCAAGGGCTTGACCTTGACCAGCTCGTCGATGAGCAAGAGGATGGAATGTTGCCCCCTGTCGCTTATCTCTTCAAACACCTCGTGCAAGTCACGCGGACGAAAGTCTTGCTGCTCGTGCATGTACTTGAGGAACATGGCGTATGGCAAGAGCTGCGTGTTTCGACTTAGCTGCCTGTGTGTAGCACCACAGCCAATACGCACAGAAACATCATAAGCTTATACGCGCACGCCACGCCACGCCACGCCACGCCACGCCACGCCACGCCACGCCACGCCACGCCACGCCACGCCACGCCACGCCACGCCACGCCACGCCACGCCACGCCACGCCACGCCACGCCACGCCACGCCACGCAGGAGATATACGTACATGTACAGCATACGGTAGGCGAGAGCCTGTTCCACATCAAACTTGTAGTAGTTGATCTCCTTGCCCAGTACGGCAGCGAAAGAGTTGAAGGTGACCCTCACGGGGATGCAGCCTGCCGTGAGTGCCTCGCGCAGCTTTGGGTTGCGGCCACCGCGCGTCAAGAGGTTGGAACAGGGGTTGGCGGCAACAGCTTGAGCGACCGCGTCCAGGAATCGAGACTTGCCGGTACCAGGGCCAGCAGCCAGGGCCACGATCGGGTTCTGTGTCTTGTCCTGGCCCAATCGAGTCAAGTCAGCAGCCTCCCACCACAAAAATTGACGTCTGAGATGCATGCATGGATTTTAGAGGGGGGGGGATCGCGCACCGACGACGCTTCTGGCAAACGAAGGCGGGTCTCCAAGGCTTTGCCCACGTCATCAAACGAGTCCTCGCGATCTTGCAGTTGCTCAAAGACCTTGGCGCGAACCTGTAAACGTGTGTGGAGGAGAAGAAAAGAACATTTATACAAATGCTTGATGATGATGATGATGATTTTGTGTTGGCCTCCTCCTGGGACTACCTACCAGCGGAAGCACCCTCTCGTCTGCCGGGCCATCACGAAAGGCATTCTCCAGGTGTGGGTGGCGAGCCTTCAAGTCGTCACGCAGCTTGACCAGCGATGCACCCCAGCTTTTCTTTGAGGTCCGCCCATCTACAGCGGCACTGGCGACTAGGCGCCTGAGTACCAAGAGCTTGGTGGTGGTGGCGGTGGCGGTGACTTGGTAGTGGTGTTGAGTTCGAGTCTGCTGCCACAAGAGGGGGCAAGCAGCAGCACGGCGGTAGGCAAGACGACGCATAGCCGAAGGAGGCGCGGCAGGACAGTTTGGTTTTTGAAGAAGAAGAAGAAAAGGTTTTGTGTGCGCCGTACTCCAGTTTCGCAAAACTCAAATTTTTTCCGAAACGCACTGAAACGCGATAAATGATTTTTTGTCGATCAGAGAAAATTGGCTTTGACCGGTGCATTCCTCTCGGGGAGGGAAGTCACATTTTTGGCAAGACAGGTGTAATATATTTATTGAATTATTGAATAATAGCAAATGAAAAAAAAAAGTGATGATGCCCGAGCTGGTGGCGATGGTCCTCAGCCACGTCGACCACCCCAGCCTCGTGGCCTGTTCATTCGTGTGGTGCACCACCTGGAAGCCCCCAGCACGATCCACGGCGGCAGTGCGGCGGCAGGACTACTGCCGGCAGGCGGCGGCAACGTGTTAACGTATGGGACTCTTCTTCTTCTTCTTCTTCTTGGTGAGGATTATAAGGGTTGGGGGAGGGGGAGGGCATGGTAGCCGACGATCACTGCTGCGCCTCAGAAGACGACGACTCGGGGGCGACGGGGGCAGCAAAGGCCGAGGCAAGAGGGAATCGCTGGTGCGCCTGCTTCATGAAGGCTTCCGCCGCGGCGCTATCCTCGAACGTGCGCACGAGAGCCTGGTGCGCTGACTCCAGCTCCTGCGTTGGTCGCGCGCGTGCATCAGAGCAGCACACAGCTGGTGAGTAATACATGTCGTGATGTCTCTGTCCGCGGAGAGAGAGAGAGAGAGAGAGAGAAGGAACGCAAACCGAGAGGGTGGCCGTCGCGTCGGCGCGGAGCAGAGACGCCGCCTCGCTCTTCTTTTGTGGTCCGCCGATGAGGAGCTTCATGTCAGCGGCGGCAAGCAGGTGGGCGAGAGAGTTGGGGTGCTTGGCGAGGAAGGCCTCGTTGACCTGCTCCACGCTCTGCCCACCGAGCAAAGACGCGGAGGCCTCGTCGATCTCCTTCTTGGCGTCAGCCGACAGCTGCGCACTCGCCGCTGCGATAGTTGGAAGGATCACGAGGAAGGACAGGGGATGAGACAACACGCCGCGCAATCAGCGCACAGGGAGGGCGTGTGAGGGTAGTACCGTTGTGGAACAGACGGATGAGGCTGCGGTGCACATCCGGGTGATCGGCCTGGAGAGCCACGGCCTTCTTGAGCGCCGACAGGGCCGCCGAATACTGACCTGTGTGTGGTCCAGGCAAAGTGCGTGCGTGAGCGAGACCCCGAGTAAGGGAGAGGCCTCAGCGCGAAGCAAGCGTACCTGCGCGGAGGTAGACCTGCACGGCGAGCACGTGCGTGTGCAACTTGTCGGCGCTGGACTTCTCAAGGACGCGCACCAGCTTCGTCGCCTCAGCCAGTGCGTCGATCTTGCTCATCTGTATAGATCCACGCACAGCATCCATGATGAATGGAGCGCCGAGTTGGGCACAACGGCGCGTAATGAACGGGAAGTAAGCATAAATGCGTACGTCAGTGGGCGTGGCGTGCGCGGGCTTCTCCTCCTTGGTCTCATCAGCGGTTGCGCCAGTGGGTGCCGTCTCGCCTTCTCGCTTCTTGAGGCGCCTCTCCTTGCTCTCCTGCTTTCGCCTGGCCTTGGCCTCTTCGCTGTCGTCGAGGGGAGTCTTGACGTTGTTCCGCTCTCGCAAGCGATCCTGCTCCTGCAGCCACTCCAAATAGCACTAGAGATCGAGGTGGCATGGTCAAGAAGACGCAAACGTTTAGCGCCAATCCAGGTACACATGCACATGCATCGAGGTTGATGACAGCCAGCGAATGGGCGGGATGACAAGTCTCCAATTACCTCGACCAGGTTGGTGGCAGCGCGGTAGTAGAAACGGTGCGAGTGGACGTTGTCCTCCCACCGGAGGAGGTCGAGGTAAGCCCGCAGCGTCTGCTTGCGCACGCAGTAGGCGTGGAAGTCCAGCTGATCCTCGTCAAAATCTTGGAAATGCTGTGCAGCGGATCGAGCGTTAGCGCCATTGATATTGCAGGCATCTCAAAGAACATGGGAGAGAGAGAGAGAGAGAGAGGAGTGCGCGTACCTTGATAACGTTGGTGTACTGGGTGATGGCGTTGGGGAGATCACCGGCCCTGCGGTACGTGGCCGCGAGAGCGAGCTCGTACCACGAGGCCTGCATCTCGAACAGGTTGTTCTGGCCCGAGGCGTCCCATTTGGTGAAGAGGCTCACGGTGGCCTCGGCCTGCTCCTTCAGCCCAGCGCGGAGCTGGTACTTGGTGCTCACGGTGTTCAGGTACCTGTCGGCGAGGTCCAGCTTGCGTGCGACCTCCATGCGGGCGGCGGCCTCGGCGTGGTTGCCGGCGTGCTGTATACAGCCATCAACACCACGAAAGCGTATTTAGGCATCACATCCCAAGGTATGGGAGGGTTCACGCAGTGGACGAGCCAGGCTCGGTTGATGTGGTAGGGCGTACCTTGAGGATGCGCGCCTTGGCGACGTAGAGGTTGACGAGGGTGGGCGTGTGCGCAATGCCCTCTTGCACGAGCTCCAGCGCGCGCGTGTAGTCGCGCTTGGCGTCAAAGTGCTGCGCCGCAAAATGAAGAGTGAACACCTCGGTCGAGGGGCTCTCCTCGTTGGCCTCTGCACTCACGCGATCACCATATGAGACATTAATCCCTCCGCCCTACGAGGTGGACCGGCGACGGGCAAGCGACAACGTGCGTACCAGCGGCATCGAACTTCTTGTGCGTGCGAAGCGAGGTGAGGTAGCCCTCAAACTGCTGCTCAATTCGGTTCACCTGATGGCAGGGCGAAGGGAAAGGAGAGGAGAAGGTGAGAGGACGGCGGTTACAAAGCGGAGGAGGAGCGTGCATACCTTGTCGGGGAACTCAAACGTTTGGTCGGCGGCGCGAGCGTAGAGCGACTTGAGCTCGCTGAAGAGGGAGGGCTTGCCGCTGCGCAGCCTCGGGCGCACGTAGTTGGCGAGCTCGGCGCTGAAGGCCTCTCCCTCAAGGAAGTCGAGGGCGATACGCGAGGGCGCGTTGGCCCGCGGGTAGAGCTTCTGGAGCTGGTCGAACGTGACCTGAAGCTTGCTCACCTGCTCCTCGCTGAGAGTACGCGAGCCTGCATGGGGCCAAACGGGTGTCAGACGTTACCTCGGCGCATAACCGCCGTAAGGCTGCGCGGGGTAGTGTAGTTGTCGATCGCGAACGCACCAGCTGCGGGGACGAGGCCCATGGCCTTGCGGAGTCCCGCATAGTAGTTGTAGTTCTCCGGGTTGAGGTCCAGCAGCTCGCGGTAGAGCTTCTCGGCCTCGTCCTGCTTGCCAGCCTTCAGGCAGAGCTCCACTGTTGTTGTATGTGCCGTGTGTATTCCGCACAACAGTCAGCAATCCCCCAGTGGTGAGGCGGGAGGGGCAAGCAGCGTCGCACGCACCCTTCCTCTCCCTGAAGGTGAGCTTGTCGGGGATGAGCGAGGCCACCTGCTCGAGGTGAGCGAGGGCCTCATCGGCGGACTTGGCACGCTCGACCACCGTGTTCTGTGTGAACGTGCAAACGTTAAGAGAAGAACAAAGGCAGAGGCAAGGTCAGCAGCGCGCAAGCAGAACGCGTTGAGCCAAAAGATGGGAATCTCGAACCTTGAAGAGCTGGAACTCGCTCTTCACGTGCGACTCAATGGGCACATCAGAAGTGGCCTTTTCGTACGCCTGCACCATTGGATGGGCCCCACAAGTTGCGCGTCAGTGTGAGTCCACCATTCCGCGCAACAGCCGCATAGAGGAGGGAAGGAGCCCGCACCAGGAGCATCTTGTAGGTGGCCTCGAATTCGCCGTGCAGGTAGTGAGCGACGGCGAGGGCGATCCAGTTCGCGCGGTTTCCGGGCTCGAGGTTGAAGAGCTTCTGTCGCACGTCGACGTAGCCAGCAGTGTCTCGCGCCTGAATCAGCAGACTCGCCAGCTCTCGCAGCATCTTCACGTTTTTCTGTTGGGTGCCAACGCGCGCGTGTGTTAGTTGACACTCAGCTGATGCCTCCAAGGATGAGATCGTGCAGGCATGTTGCCCGGGTAGTGACGCACGTCGTCGGCACGAAGGGCGAGGCGATAGCACTTCACGGCCTCGGTCCACTGGCGGTCCATCTGCGCGAGCATGGCATACACGTGCCAGCCTGCACCGAACACCACAACGACGCGTGTTAGACACCGTGGTGCGTGAGCGGGGGAAGCAAGGGGACAGGACAACGTACAGAGATGGCTCTTGACGTCCTTGGCGAGGCCCTTCTTCAGGACTTCGTAGGACTCGTCCTTCTTCTCCGGGAACTGCGAACGGATGGTGAACGCCTTCATCGCCAGCGTCTCTGCGATGATCGCAGGTGGCTCCAGTGAGCGGGAATCCACACAACGGCGAGATTTCACGGGGGGGGCAGTTACCTCCATGGTCGGGGCACTTCTTGAGGATGCCGTCGATGGACTTGATGGCCTTCTTGTATTGCTTCTGATCCAGCAGTTTCTGCAGTGTGCAAACAAGGCCGAGCGTCAGCAGAGAGCGAGATGTGCAAATTTTTTTAAATGAAAATGGAGAAAATTGAGATTTTGACGATAATACGCGCTACGCGCGCAAGGGGGGACCGAACGTACCAGAAGACCCTTGAATGCGGAGAGCTCCTTGGCGGGCAGGGGCTGGGACATGGTCTTGCCATAGAGATTAACGATGAGAGAGTTCGACATCTTTGGCCAATTCACGAACACCCCCTCGTCGCCGCTCTCTCCCCTTGATGGATGGATCCTTCGACACAGCCCGGACAAACCCCGCTCCCGCGTATATTGATTTTCTCTTAACCCAATCTAGAAATCCAAAAGGAAAACATGGAATGCAAAGTATTCACCAATTTAATAAATAAAATAAATTAAAATTCACAACACGATCGTGTTCGAGGGGCATCGTCCCGCTTCACTCGGAGAGGAAGTCGTCGAGGGCGGTCGCCTGCCTTGGATTGCTGTGAACATACACACGGTGGTGAGGATCCAGGGTCTGGTTGGAGGAGGGGGGACGGTACGGGGCGAGAGAGGACTCACGTGTAAACGTCCGAGTCGTTGATGGCCACGGGGCGGTAGGAGAAGCGCGTGGTGCCCTTGCGGCAGCAGCAGCGGAGCAGCACGAGGATGGCGGGCACGGAGAGGACGAGCAGGAAGGCGCCTACGGCGAGACACGCCCAGAACACGCCGGTCTGGAGGTCGAAGGCCGAATAGAGCACGTCGCGCACGGCCTTGGCGTCCTTGTCGTTGATCATGCCGAACTCGCGCGTCCACACCACCGGCACCATCACGTCACGCCGCACGTCGGGGTTGTACAGGCTGAAGTAGCTGCTCTTCGGGTCCTGTCTCACCAACGCGCCCGTCCCCCTAGAGCGTGAGCTCAGATGCCATCATCGCAGACAGTGAAGGGAAGGGAGAAGCGAACCAGGTAGACGTTGATTTCGAGGCCCTCGTCGTAGTGCGTGATGGTGCCGCTGTTGGGCTCCACATCGATGAGCGTGGTGTCCTTGGAGGCGTCGGGCAATGCGAAACCTGAGACATGTGTGTGTGTGTGTGTGTGTGTGTGTGTGTGTGAGCGTGAGCGTCGTCTCGCGCAATACAGGGAGCAACTCTCTCATGCGGCGCGTGTGTGTGTGTGTGTTTCGTACCAGAGATGAGGGACGGCCAACTCACGTTGGCGCCGAGCATGTGGGGGTTGGACAGGAACACGGTGGCTCCGTAGTAGGCGCCCGTCATGTTGGCAAAACCCTGATTGCGGTGGTGGTGGGTGCACGTTGGCACTGGATGTGAGCGGTGCCAGTGCTCACCAGGGAGAGCGGGAGGGGACTCGGAGACGTACGGGAATGGAGTTGTAGAGAGTCTCGTTCACTGCCCACGTCGAATTGTCGACCAGATAGCGTATCATGCGCACGCCCTTAAGCTCTATCATCTCCGTCGGCACCAGCGTCACCTGCAGCTCGCCCCCGCCCACAACGCGATCAGCGATCAGCGAAAACACCCGCGCGCGCGCATCTCGTGTGACGCCAGCGACGCGTTCGTGATGCATACCGGTCGCATGTAGTAGTTGTCCCACGTGTAGAGATTGGAGTGGAGGTCGCGGAAGGGCGCGAACTGGCCCATGTTGTTCACTCCCGATACGGGAATGTCCTCGGCGTAGACGCCCCGCAGCACCGTCTCGCCTTCCCACTCGATGTAGCCTCCGATATCCGCGATGTTGCGCTTGCCAGTCCAACTGACCGACGCGTTGTGCCGCGAACGCGCTTCGTCCGGCGTCGTCTGTCAGACACGCCACATACAACACAGTCACGGGTTAGAACATGCACGCGACGTGAGACGAGATCGATGCTCAAGCACCTCATTGCCGACGAGGACAGACTTGGAGGCGAGGGCAGGAGCTACGAATTGGAGAAGCGGGTCCTGGCTCTCCCAGAGCCACTCGCGCACGGTGCGAGCAGTGAAGAGGCCGCCGCCCTTGGCGAATATGTCGTCGAGCACCAGCCTCGCGTAACTCTCCGTCATGTAACCAAAGTAGGTCATGAACTGTGTGGGACAGGACACACAAAGAGAGCAAGTCAGATGAGCATCACTTAGTGGTACCGCTGCGCCTGCGCTCGTGCTGCCATTCGTGCACTCGCCAGGGAGGAAGCGTACCGTGGTGGCATCGTCGACGGTGAGTCCCCACTTGTCGTAGAGAACAGTGTCGTTGAAGGGCGGCTTGAGGGTCGCCTCGGCGGCAGCAACCAAGCCGGCCACGTTGGTGGCCTGAAACACGCCGTAATAGCCAGCGAGCACTTGCTTGCTCTGCAGACAGTCAGCGCAACGATGATGACGGTGAGACATGACGACGTGCACGAGATCTCGTCTCCATGCGCACAAATGTACGACAAGGATTGGGGATTGAGCGCACCGTCGCGATGTCGAGGCTTCCAAACTTGTCCACCGAACGCCAGTACAGCGCAAGCTCGGGCGTGGCCGGGAAGTTGGTGCCGGGGTAGAGCGCGCTCACGGACTGCTGCGAGAGGAGCCCCATGCCCCACTGCAGGTAGGCCAGATCAGAGATGGACTCGACGCCCCCTGCGCGCCGCGGGCAACACACCGAGTGGTGAGACGAGAGAGCAGCATGAACGAGAAGCCCCTCCACCAAGGCGCCGTACAGAGAGAGGTGACGTTGGGCATGGTGTAGTGCTGGTAGAACGACGTGCTGAGCCATGAGCACACCATGTCCACCTGGCGCGCGGTCAGCGTGAAGTTGGCGCCCAGCGTGTCTCGCGCCGCCACGTCGCCTTGGGTGGCCCGTCGCCAGAGCTGCGTGCCGTTCCATGACGCATCGAGCAGCGAGGCAGGCACCGAGGCGTTGAAGAGCGCTTGCGCGGACGCTGCGGCGATGCCGCTGCTGCCAGACGTGCTGTTGGCGCTCACCAGCAGACCCTCCCACACCTTGTCCGCTTCCGCCGTGTGGTTGGCCCACACCGCGAGGAACTCGGCTCGCGACATTCCCGTGGTGCTGGTGACGTTCTGCACGGCATCGTCCAAGATGTCCGGCACACTCTGCTGGACAAAGTCGGGGACAAACGTGCTGCGCGTTCATCACGGACAGAGGGTGGTGACACAGTATGGAACTGAGTCAGGACGAGCAGACAAAGACACTGCCTGGAACTGAGGGCAAGGGATGTTGTGCGCACCTCCAGAGGAAGTCAAAGACTAGCTTGATGCTCGGTCCCGTGGCGCCCACGAGGAGATTCAACTCGCCTGGAGAGATCCAAAAGAACGAAGCGCGAAGCAACAACAACAACAACGAGTTTGGTCCATCAGAAGTGGGTAAGAGAGAGAGAGAGAGAGAGGCAAGGCCGGCGGCGACATACCTCCGGCAAGCGCGAGGGCGCCGAGATAGGCCGGGTTGACAGAGTGAATGACGTCTTCCTCCGTGCCATTGGATTGATCACGCAGGAACTCAAAGCGAGTCCTGCAGGTACACACAGGGTGCACACAAGGTTGCGTAAGGCACCGTCTTTGCCTCACGCGCACACGCACACATAGCTTTCCATCATGACCGCATGCCTGCAGTGACACACTGTACCAGGTGTTGTAGGACACCTTGTCCCCGCCCTCCGGGAAGGTGACATCGATGTTGGCCCTCTTCTGCCTGTGCACATCGTCCGCACGCCAACACATCCAAGGCATCGAGCATCAGTCTCTCTGTGTGCGCGCGACTCGGCGTTCGCGTCACGTCATGCAGTCTCTGCACAAGGCGACACTAGAGAGAGAGAGAGAGAGAGAAGAGGAGGACGGGGCAGTACCAGTAGTAGTAGGGACCGACCTCCTGCACGATGGGGAGGGCGCCCTGGAGCACGTCGGGCACGTTGGTGATGTTGCAGAAGTAGAAGTACTGGTGCAGGTTCGACGACCCCCGGTCGGCCCCGAAGTTCTCTCGCCACCCGTCGTACCCGGACGACTCCTGCACACGTCCTTTCAGCGCGGCGCGGAGGGGGTGCAAGGGAAGGGGGGGGGTGCAGGGGAGAGAGGCGGCGGCGTACCGGGGAGTCGATTATGATTGCGTTGATGATGGCCTCGTCGGTCGCCTGCTGCAGCTCGTAGCGGGCCAGCCAGCTGCCGGCAAACAGGACGAGTCCCGCGACCACGAGGATGACCGTGGCCACCGTGCAGGCCACCTGCCCTTTGGAGGCTCGCATCGTCACGTCGCGGGTGCGGGGGGAAGTACCGAAGACGAAGTTGATGCCTCACGGCACGAGAAAGACGACACCAATTCTTCGCCGGCGTAAAAAATAAAAATTACAAATCAATCTGAGGAATGCGTCGACATCATACCTCGATTTCTCTCTGTTTTTCTTTTTCTGTTTTGGCGCCAAAATATCCTTGTGCGAGGGATGATGATGATGGCCGCAAGCCCGTCGACGGCAGATTGCGGCGGGGACGCAATGTCGCTACTCGACCATGGCTACTACACGCTGCCGAGGAGCTCGGGCGAGCTGATGCTTCAGAGCCGCGCTGCTGACTCTGGCAGAGGCGTGGTCGAAGGATTCACGGTGGGGCGACGCGGCCTGGGGTGGGTGCGATGGGAGGGCCACACCGACCTGCGCGGCGGCGTGCTCGAGGCCCTACACGAGCTCGTGCGCTTCGGGCGGGGCTGGGTGGAGGTCTACCCCAAGGGGGGCGCATGGGTGAAGCCGCCCCGCGGGCAGGGCCTCAATCGACCCGCCACGATCGCCCTACACGGCTGCCGCCCCGAGCCCGGCTGCGCGCTGCCCGCCTTTGTAGCGCGTCTCCGCGCTACGCGCAACACGCGATTCCTCGCCTACTGCCCCATCTCCGGCACTTGGACCTTTGCCGTGGAGCACTTCACGCGGTACGGCCTCTCCAGCAACAATGATGACGACGATTCGGACGATTCGGACGAGGATGAAGGAGACGACGATGTCAGAGGAGGAGGAGGGGGAGCGGTGCGCCGCACCCCCGCCTTCCGCCTGCCGACGGCGGCCCGCTCCAAGGGACCGCAGGCAAAGGCCGCCTTTGCGAGAGGGATCGTGAGGGGCGCCACGCCTCAGGCTCCTCGCTATGTCGAAGACGAGGACGAGGTCGAGGACGAACTCGACGCGGAGGCAGAGGTGGCAGAAGAGGCACCAGTGGGCATGGAGGAGGAGGAGGAGGAGGACGAATACCCGTACGACCAGCACCTCGAGGACGCGGACGATGACGAGGACGGCATCGGCGAGGAGCTCGACGAAGACGGAGTGGACATCGACGAAGAGAGCGATGAGGGCGACGAGCTGCGGCAGCAGCAGCAGGGACGCACTCCTCCGCCCGTGCTGTCACGGCTCACTCCCGTACGTTGTGACCCCGCTCGCGTCTTCTTTGCTGAGCATTCGCGTTTCTTGAGCACGGACTGACGCTGTCACCGGATGGGTCTCGCCATCTCCTGCTTCACAACAGAGCCGATACGCGACTGCTCCACATGGATTCTTCTCCCAGAGTCCGAACCCGAGCCTGCCGCAGCAGCTGGGGCTTGAAGCTCGAAGGATACAGCAGATGAAGGTGCGTTTCTCGCGTTTCGCGCCTGCTGCGTGCACGCTGCAGTGGACCTTACCGCTGACTGTGTGATCGTGACGTACAATCCCTCAATGGACGCGTATCTGGTGAAGACTTCGCTCTTCCTCGAGGAACAACCAACGGAGCAACCGGCACCTATCACCATGTCTCCATCTACATCGGCCAAACCCTTCACGAGTGCGCGTCCGATTGGAGCGCTTGCCCCCTTGACCATCCCTCCCGCCAGGACTGTTAGTACGCTTCCCTATCAGTGCGTGCGTGGTGCGTGTGACATCTCACCTGCTAAATGCTCGGTGCGTGCCGTGGCAGACCTGAACCAGCTGCCCCTGGGCAAGGGATCACTCACGCATGGGAAAGAAGCAGAGGTCATCGATGCTGGCCTCTTCTTGGGCCGTTCGTTCAGGGTCGGATGGGGCCCCGGTGGCGTTCTGTTCCACTCTGGCTCAGCGTCGTTCAGCCGCGCGTCCTCCTCTCTCTCCTCTGGCTCTCAGTCACGTCCGGATCGCGTACAGTTGGGCGTCGTCCACCGCGAGCACGTTTTTACTTCCTCTCGGTCGCAAGGTTCGTACATCTTTGCACAACGTGTGCAGCACTCGGTTGGGAGCAGAGGGGCTGATATGGTGATCTACGCATAGACGACTACGTCATCGGTCTGGAGCACCACTACAACTGCAATGCAGGCAATCAGAACGCGATTCCCGAGGAGGCCGACAACAAGGAGGCACGATGGGAGATCGCTCCGGAGCAAGTGCGGACTCTCATTGCCGCCAACGAACGCAGCTCCGAGAAGGCCTGCCACCACGACCAGCAGGAGAACGTCACCGGGCTAAAGGCCATGCTTTCGATTCATGACCACCAGGTGTGGTCACTTGCCAAAGCTCTGTGGGGCGCTCACGAAAGTATGTGATCCCCCTCTTCGCTGTGGTGTTGTGGCACACGCTAACCCAACGACTCCAGACTTGGAGCAGCATCTCGAGTCTACCAACGAAGGCGAAGCTGCGCGTGCACAATGGAAGGAGCTCGCTAGACGCACGGCACTCAGCAAGTGGCTCGAAACCACGCTTCGAGACGAGGAGGTACATATGTCGTCATCACATGACCGTTGGAATAACAGTTGTAATTGACTGTGACTTCGTTGTTTTAGGTGCGGGAAAGCGCTACTGAGGGCGAGGCCACATACTTGCACCGACTGTTGATACTGCTGTCCGTACACCAGCTTGAAGATGCTGTGCAACTGGTATGTGCTTCCGGTGCCGCCGTGCGTTGTTGATGATCCTATCTGACATTGTTGCTTCTGGGGTCCAGGCGATCGAGAGGAAAGACTTCCATCTGGCCTGCCTGATCCCACGCGCAGGCCAAGCCTCGCTTCGCAAGGACCTCGACGCCCAAGTGGCGATGTGGCTGGAGAAGGGCTACGATGAGCACATGCACCCGCTGCGCCTCACCGTCTATTCTCTGCTCGCCGGCCGGCTTATGTCTCTCCAGCAGTGAGTCCCCCCCTTCTTGTGATTCGCTTGCAGCTCACACGTGTTGCTAACCCTCTCGGGCGCTCTCGCACAGGGGCGTGAGCGGCTGGGAATGGCGGCGTTGGCTGGCAGCTTCGCTGTGGTATAGCGGCGAAGTCGGAGAGGGCGTAGGAAGCGCCCTCTACCGTTATGACAACCTCGTGGCCTCTGGCAGCGCGCCCGCCCCCGAGCCTGCCTATGTGGCATATCAGGCTCGACGCAAGGAGCTTCCCGCCGCGAGGAAGCGAAAGGAGGGCTCCTCGGAGGCTTCCCTCACGGCCCGCACCAGGTTTGACGCTGTGCCACTCGTTGTGCGCTTCTAGCTTGACTCATCGTCATCTGTGTTTGTACGTGTGGCACCCACGCTAGAGCAAACGATGTCGTCTACGAGCTGCTGGCGACCTACGTGCGCAAGTCCACCGGCTCGGGCGCGCTCGATCCCTTGTCCCACACCCCCGAGCCCACGGACTACCACCTCTCCTGGCATCTGCTCTCCACGCTGCTGGCCCTTGGTCTCGCCCCGACACCACGGGCCCGCCACTATCACCTCCACTACGCCTCGCAGGTACGGTGCTCTCCCACTCAACACGTCCAACTTGTCGGCCACCTTGTTATGTTAACTCGGCTTCGATCCTGTAACGCGCGCGAGCAGCTGGAAGCGGCGGGATTGTGGGAGTGGGCCGCCTACGTTATGCTGCATGCGGGCCCCGACGGTGGGCGAGAGGCCGTAATGGAGCTGGTGGCGCGCCACCTTCCCCTGCCGCAGGACGAGACGCACTACGCCTCCTTCCAGTTCCTCACCCAACGACTCGGAATACCCGAGCATCTCCTGCACGAGACCCTGGTACGCGCTCCCTCTCTTGGTCCAAGCCAGAACATAAGAGCCCTTGACTGAGTCGGCGCTGTCGCTGACTTGATGCTCTGGGTCGTATGCCGCAGGCCTGGCGAGCTGGCGTCGAGGGAGACAAGGTGGCCCAGGTGAATCACCTTCGCCGAGCCGGACGCTGGCAAGAGCTGCACGTTCTGGTACTTTGTCCCTGCCCCTTTCTGCCCGCAGGCACGCGCACGCTAACGCTCACGCTCGCCGCCGCGCACACGCCATGCATTGCAGCTCGTTTCGCACTTCTGCCCTCATGCAGTGCTGCGCCACGATGCGGAGAGCCTGCGGTCCCTGCTCGAGGAGCTGCAGCACCACACCGAGACCATCAGGGAGGCCGACTGGCGGACCGGCGGCGGCCTCTTCCTGCGCTACCTCGACATGTGCCGCAACAAGAGCGACACCAGCGACCGCGAGCTGCTCGCCGAGGCCACCGAGCTCAGCCGCGACATCGCCGACGCGTCGGCCAAACGTCCGCTCACCAAGTAAGTTCTCTCTCCTCGTCTTTGTGTCGTGTGCGCGAGTCCTCATCGTGTGTGCATTGATGTACAGGCAGCAGGAGGTGTGCCTCGCGCAGATGTCGCGAGAGGTGTTGTCGTGCCTCACGGCCCTCCCTCAGCTGGAGGGCAAGGACGCCCCGGCTTCGCTCTACAGCTTTGGGTTCGTCGCGCGTCAGCCTCTGCCGCCCGACGCCCGCCTCGCCGTCCTCTCGTCCCTCTCCGCCCGCTTCCTCGCCACTTCCGCAGCTTCCTCGAATTCCTCTTGAATTGAAAAAAACAAATAAAAGAAATGATGAGAGAAAACATTTTCCTTTACAAAAGGCCAAGCGCGAGTTGCGGCACAACAAGCAGAGAAGAGGCCAGAGATCAGATCATGAAGAGGGGAACAGCAGCCTTTGCCCGAGCGTTTGCCCAGCACCACGTCCGTTCGTCGTCTGCTGCTTCGCTGTACGTACATTTGCATTTGGGGGAAGATGCGTTTTTTGTTGTGTGGGGCTGACCGATGCATGGTTGTACGACCTCCAGGCTGCGGAGGCATGGAGGCAACGCGCCGCTATGGAGCACTACCACCCTGGCCAACAGCGCTCACTGTATGCACTCCCCTCTCTCACTCAATGTTCCGACGACGTCTTGCTCGCGCTTCAGCTCGCCCATGCTGCGTGCCTCACTGTTCCCTGTCACTGTGTGTGCGTGTGTGTGGTGGTCAGGCGAGGGAAGTTGGCGGTGGGCGACAGGCGGAGTGCGCAGCATGTTCATCCAGACCGAGAATACACCCAACCCTGACTCACTCAAGTTTGTTCCTGATGGTGCGCTCGCCTCTCTCCACTCGTGTGCAGCGCGCTTCAACCAAAGAGAGACCTCACTCACATGTACGTGATCGCAGGGAGCGTCGTGCTGGAGTCGGGCACAATGGATTTCCCTGACGCGCGCTCGTCGATGACATCCCCGCTGGCCAAGAGCCTGTTCACCGTGACCGGCGTGCAGCGAGTGTTCTTTGGGCATGACTTCATCACCGTCACCAAGAAGCCCGACATCGAATGGCACGAAATTAAGGTCCATCTCCCGTTCCTTTACACGCATGCACACGCACACGCACCATACACGCACGACTTCTGTTCCGCTCGTTGAGTGTGCTGAGCGTGCTTTCAAACTGTGACAGGCGCAAATATTCGCCAACATCATGGACTTCTATGCGTCTGGCGAGTCGGTGGTCAGCGAGCAGCAGGACACTTCCAACACCACCATCCTGCCCACCGGTAAGTCGTTTTTGCCCTCACTCATGAGACATGTTGCAACGTTGGCTTGCTGCGTTCACCTCCTCATCTCGTGGTGTTTGTTGCACACCGGGCTGACACGCAGATTCCGAGACCGTGGCGATGATCAAGGAGCTTCTCGAAGTCCGCATCCGCCCGTCCGTGCAGGAAGACGGAGGAGACATCGAGTGCGCACTGTTCCCCTCTCACACTGGCTCCTTCTTCGCTCCTCACTCATTCACTCACTCACCACTCGACACAGGTACAAGGGCTTTGACGAGGAAGCTGGCGTGGTCTATTTGAAGATGGTGGGCTCGTGCAGCGGTTGCCCGTCGTCCTCGGTCACCCTCAAGTCGGGAATAGAGCGGATGCTCATGTACGCCGCGTCCCTCTTGGCTCACGAACGTTCTCGCTCGCTCCTTTGTCTGCTCACGCGCGCGACGATGCGTGTGTTGTCCAGGCACTGGATCAAGGAAGTGTCGGGCGTGGTTGCCGTTGAGAGTGATGACGAGCTGGACAGGCTCACCAAGCAGGAATTCGCCAAGCTCGAGCAGAAGCTCGCAACCGAGACCGACGACGACAGCGGCAACAGCAACAACAAGGAGGCCTCCTCTGTCGCCTGAGCAGCTCTCAGCTCTCAAACAAATAAATCCGAAAAGATTGAATTTACACATCTTGAATTTGGTTTTGGCAATTTGTTTTTGTTTTTGTTTCAATCTTCGGGTCCTCTCTGCCGGCATAGCCATGACCGAGTACCGGGAGTTCAGCTGTGCGGACATGTTCCGCTTCAACAACGTCAACCTCGACAAGCTCACCGAAACCGTACCACTCCCCTGAAAATTTAATTTTGGGTTCATGGATTAAATCTCGTGTGGGGGGGGGGGTGCAGTACAACCTGGGGTTCTACCTGCAGTACCTGGCGACGTGGCCCGAGTACTGCACCGTCGCTGCCGACCCTACCGGCCGCACCATGGCCTACAGTACGCACCACCTAAACTGTAACTGTTCACTGCACTCCCATCTCTCTGATCTCTCGCTGCGAGTGTGGTGGACGTGGTCCGCTGATTTGACTGACTGGCGCCACACAGTCCTGGGCAAGGCCGAGGGACGCGGGACGGACTGGCACGGGCACGTCACCGCCGTCACGGTGGCGCCCGAGTACCGACGCCTGGGTCTGGGCGAGCGCCTCATGTCGCTCCTCGAACACGTCTCCCACCACGTGTACGCCGCCGCTGCTGCAGCTGCTGCGCTGTGCTCTCGTGCTCGCCACCGCCGGTGAGCGACCGAGGCTGACGAGGACGCACGATGTGGTGTTGCGTGCGTGCACACAGGCACGACGCGTACTTTGTGGACCTGTTCGTGCGCGTGTCGAATCAGGTGGCGGTGAGCATGTACAAGAAGTTTGGATACGTGGTCTACCGGCAGGTCATGGGCTACTACTCGGGCGAAGAGGACGCCTACGGTACGTCGTGACGTCGTGCCCTTGATCCTCTCCCTCTCTCCTCTCCAGTGCAAGAGGCTGACAATGTGAGCGACAAAACAGACATGCGAAAGCCATTACCGCGAGACGTGAACCAGAAGTCGATCACGCCGCTCGCCAACCCCAAGGTCAAGCCAGAGGAGCTCACGTGGGACTGATCGTTCCGTGTTCACGGCCACGGCCGGTGATGAATACACTCTCTTCCTTCAATCTCCCCCCCTCGTTGCGTGTGAGGCCAGGCACGATCGACCACAACACGTTAGGAGCTCGCCTCGTGACGGAGCTGCTCCTGCAGAGACGGTGTCCTCTCAAAGGCGAGGCGTAGGGTATGAAGAGTGGGCCGGCCGCGTTCGATGAGCTTGCGCGTGAGGTTCCAGGCCTGCTTCATGCGCGTATGGCGGGTGAGCTCGTTGTGGAAGATGAAGTACTTGTGGATGATGTTGTTCCGCATCACCACCAGTTCCTCCCAGTCCAGGCCCTCCGGCCTACGCCCTCCCACCGCCACCGCCATCACTAAGTCAGGTCGCCATCATCGCCACCTCGCTCTGCAGCAAGCGGCAAGAGAGAGGGCACCGTGGGATGGGGCGGTCGTTCTCCTTCTCGCGCCGTAGCAGCTCGTTCATGACGATGCCACCGGCCTCGCCCAAGAGCACCAGATTGTGGAAGACCGCATCAACCACCACCTCCGCATCTGCAACTCACCCCCCAATCAGTCGCACGCAGCATGACTTCATGTGAGCGCAGGCACGAGAGTGGAGGTCTGACGAACCAGAGTGAAGCCAGTGGTCCAGGTCGCCAACGGTAGAGGTGTACTTTGCGATCTTGTGGAGGGCCATCAGCATGTCGTCGACGGTCGTGACCACATCCCTCTCCTCGCGGAAGAAGCCCTTTTGCCCACGTTTAGGTCAGCTCGAGGACGATCGATTGAGCGGCAGGAGGGCGGTGGCATGTGTGTGTGTGTGTGTGGATGGTGGCGTACCTTGTGCATCTGGAAGTACTTTGTTTTGTGTGAGAATATGGTCTCCCGTCCCTCGCTGTCCACATCGCCTGATGGTGATGCCCGGTCGCTGTCCGGCGTCAACGCGACATCTATGGATCGAGGCGAACCGTTGCCAGCTGGCCCAGCGCTCTGCAGTGAGTCGTGACGCGCTTTGAAGATGCGGAAGATCTCGCGCACGCTCGACACGTATCGGACCCCGCGTGACAGGCGGTACGTGCGTGCGATCTTGTTGTAGATGAGCTTGCGTCGCTTCAGAGTGGCATACACCTCCTGTACATTGCGTCACATCGCGCACAGTCCAGAGCAGCACTAGTCAGTCCCTCTGCTTCAGAGACATCGTGGCGTGTGTTTTGGTATCATTCACCTTGGGCAGAAGGCTTCGATTGTCTTGGTGGGAATGGCGGTCGATGAGAGCCAACTGCTCGCGCACCTCGTCCTTGGGCGACTCCACCTGACACACAACGAACGTGAATGATGATCAGCTAAAGACGAACGGATTGTCTTGAGATCGGGTAGGGAGACGGCGTCATGCCTACATTTCGCACGACACGCGCAAGACTCTTGTGTTTGGTCAGCACCAGAGGGTCGGCTGCCGCACGCTCCCGTTTCACCGAGACCTCCTGGAGGCGTAACCCATTGCATGAGAGATGAAGTGAGCATGTGCTGGCGAGGATAGCGCACGGTTTCATCAATGATGGCGATCCAGCCCAGAGCTAGCGCTTGGTTGATTCCCTTCACGTCTCGGTTGGCTGCCCACTCCTGTTCGTTCATTGTGTGAGGCAAGCACGCCCACACTGATGATGGCAAAGAAGACAAAGAAGAAGAAGCGAACCTTGAGGTCGACCATGCGCATGCCCTCACCAGGCGGCACCCTCTCGTACGTCACCATCTCGGGACTCCCCTCCGCCAGACACACGCGGCCCAGATCCGACACTCCGTAGCTGTGCACCTCTCGACCCTGTCCCAACACACGCACACGGCACAGTGACGCTTAGCATTTCACATGAACAGGATCACCCAGGGCGCGCGGCGTTGTGTACTTTCTTCACGATGATGTCGTGCTGCTGCAGCATGTGGAGAGCGTGGTGCCATACATCGTAGTCCCACCCGCTGCTCGCGGCGTTAGAGATGAAGCGTGCACAAGGCGAGGGAGCGTGCAGGTTGCCTGTGGAGGGCGGTATATACCGATCGCTGCCCTGCATGTCGTGCCAGGCATCGAGCGTGAATCCGTTCTCCAACAACTGACCTGCGCACTGAAACACCTCCGCCACACCTGATCCCATCACCGATCCCTCAGGCATGATTCCACACGCACGACACACACACAGCAGCGTAGGGGTGGGTACAGCGCAGGGTTTGCTTCCAGCGGTGAGGCGGGACATCGGGCGCCACGGCCACAGGGCGACCCCACAGCTGACGCTTCCGCTCCTCGATGCTCTGCTGCTGGTGGTCGCCGTCGTTGCTGCTCCTCCCCGCCGCCTCCTCCGTCTCCTCTTCGCCACCCGCGTGCCAGCAGGGCAGGAGACGCAGCGCCACAGCGCGCCACACGCTCTCCTCCTCCTCGCCATCATCACAGCTGCCTTCCAGGGCCTCACGCCACAGTCTACACACTGCACCCCACAAATATTTTTTTTAGTTTTAAATAACTAAATTGCAGCAAACAACGAAACGCCGTGCGTTGGGGGGGGGGCAGTGCCACGGTACCCTGGGCCGCGGCAGCGAGGGCGGGCAGCTCAAGCCTGACGAACACGGCACGCAGCGCCGCCACCTCCATTACAGACATTTCAATAATTAAATTATTACAATTTTATTGCAATAGCGAGGCCGGAATGTGCAATAAAAAATAACATGTTTATCGATCCAGGCGTGTGGGGGGTGATGCTGCAGCATGGGCGCTGCTTGCTGTACAACGACGACAAACGCTGCCTCTCGAGGGTGGTGAAGGGAGGTAGTCTGATCAGAGCTAGGATTCCTCGAGCTGATCGCTTTCGTTGGGGGCCAGCCACCAGCTCACCATGCCGAGGCCGTCCTCGGAGGCCTGGCCCAGGAGCACCATGCGCGCCGCTTCCCGCTCCTCGGCCTCCTCCTCTGGTGTTGGCTCCTTGGTCGGGTTCACGTCCTTGTTGCCCTCTGTCCCGAGCCCACACACACACACACACACACACAGCCAGCGCGCACACAGCGCGCACAGCCAGCACACACGGGTCAGGGCCAGCACGGCCAGGCAGAGCGTGAGAGCGTGGAGGGGATACCGGGAGGAGGGGCGTCGGGGTTGGGCTTCTTCTTGAACCGCTTCTGTCGCGCCGGTGGGTTAAACTGGACTGCCGACACTCGAAAGCGGATCAGATCGCCCGTCTCGTACCAAAGCGGGTGCACTGGGTGTGGTGTGGCGTGTGCGCCTCGTCAGGTGAGCGACGTGCGCGCACGACAACGCACACGACACGACGCGCGCGCGCGCGCAGGGAGCGTCAGGTACCGCCCTCTTCGGTTCCCTCGGTCTCGTAGGACCACATCCAGAGGCCCTCCTTGTGGACAAAGGTCGAAGGGGCCTGCAGATCGGCGGCCGGGATGAACACGTCCTCGAAGAAGCCCAGCGATACGTAGAGCCCGTCGACCGTGCTGGTCCGCACCTTGCCCGTGATGATCTCCCCCTTGAACGGCTTGAACACCACCTGATGTCATCGACGAGCGACGCCGATGGCCGTGCACACACGCGTGAGATTGTCAGCAACCATCAGTGCGCGCAAGCGATCAGAGAGGCGGCGGCTGCCCTAGCTGATCGTACCATCTTGAAGGTGACGCGGAAGTGGGCGGCGCCCTCGCTGCCCGGGAAGATGAAGGCGTCGCCGACCGAGGTGATGGAGTGGAGGGCGATGCACAGGCCGATGTTGGGCAGGATACGGTCGCCGTACTTGGCGTTTATCGACGCCCGCAGCGCCTTGAGCTCATCGCGGAAGCGGTGCGGGTCCACCTTGATCGTGTCCGATAGCTCTGTCAGCACGAACATTGTTTGTTCCTTGTGGGAAGCAGCGACGACGAGACGTCGTTAGCACACCTGCCGCGCAGGCGTAGGGGGGGCAAGTAGCAGCATATCAAATCAAATCACATCAATTGATTATAATTTGGAAAATCAAAATGCCGCCATTTTACGCAAACAGGTCTGACCAAGCCTGCATATGCTGAAGGCACCAGTGAGGGGCCGCACCTGCAACGCGTGGCGACGATGAATCTGCAGCCGGCCCCTCCAAGAGAGCGATTTTCTTGCGTCTTGGCGATTAGAGCCCTTGGACAATTCAGAATATTTTTTTTTCTCGGAAGAAAGTCTGGAGGAAAAGAAAAGGAAAAGTCGCCGCTACACGCGTGGCAGCTGATCCTGTGCACAAACAACGAGGCTCGTGTAGAGCGGCGGCAGCATCAGCACAAGAAGAAGGCATCTCCCAACATCTCGCAGCAGCAGCAGGGCCTCGCATCCAACAAGGGGCGGAGCGGTGCGTGAAGAAGAAAGGAGGAACTTTTGTGGCCGCGTAGCGACTCGTCTCGAGAGATCTCAATTTGCGCGTGACACGAACAAGCCGCTGCTACTTGCCATCATCTCGGGTTTGGCGCGCACACAATCCCCCCGCACCCACCCCACCAAGTCGCCGTTTTCGATCAATCGATTCAAGCTGAGTTCCAACAAGGGCCACCAAGGTTCGAAGAAGCGGAAGCAGCCCTCCTCTGCTGCTGAAGGCAAGGACGCCCTCACCCTTGGCACCAGCTCCAGCTCCAGCAGCAGCACCTCGCACGCAAGCCGACCCAAGCCGACCAAGCCCCCCAAGAGGGCCAAGACCACCGCCAGCAGCAGCAGCAGCAGCAGCAGTAGCAGCAGCGGCAGCGCCTCGAGGAAGGAGAAGAAGCAGAAGCAGCAGAAGAAGAAGCGCTCGCGAGGCAGCACCATGGACGAGGACGAGGAGACGAAGCCGCAGGCCACCGAAAAGAAGAAGAAGGGAAAGCAGCAGCAGCAGGAGCTGGCATCGGCCGCAGCGCCTGGCGGAAGGGGCGGTGGCCGGCGCGGCGGCGGGCGTAAGGACGCTGCATCCAAGGATGACGACAGCACGAGCACCGCCACGAGGGGCGGCAAGCGCGGTCAGCGGGGCGGCAGGGGAGGCAGCAGCAGGAGCCTCGAGAGGACCAAGAAGAAGGCACCTGCCGAGAAGGAAGACGAGGAAAGCAGCGGCAAGGCCCCAGAGGCGGAGAAGGAGGAAGAAAGCGAAAAGAACGAGATGGAGGAGGAGAAAGAAAGCGAGCACGAGGAGAAGGAGGAGAAGACACCGGTGCCCGAGGACGAAGATGAGGACGAGGACGAGGACGAGAAGCCTGTGCCCGTCAGCGAGAACGCCCTCCGATTCAGTCGCGGAGGCTTCGGCGGCTTCACCTTCGCCCCCATGGGTACGCGCCACGCATGAGTCGCCATATTTTTTTTTGATTTTTGATTTTTGTAAATCGTTTATTTTCTGTAAATCGTTATTTCACTTTATTCATTTTTATTTTATTTTGTTTGATATTCTTAGAAAAGTTACGTCACTGCGCTTGTTGGGGTGGTGCGTCAAAACCTGTCGAGAGCACGGTGTGGCAGAGAAAGCGTGGTGGCTAACGCACTTGGTGGGCGCTATTTGTCGGGGTCAATTGTAGGGCACGGCCGATTTGCCAACCTCCTGACCGGACTGCAGTCAGGCGACGAGGGCCAACAAATGGAGGCTGTGCTAGAACTCTCTGACTTTCTGTGCATGGCCACCGAAGAGTCGATGGGCGGCTTCCAAGTCGACCGCTTCGTGCCGGCTATCGCTAGCCTCCTTCATCTAGAGCACAACAACGAAATCATGCGTACCGCTCTCTTTCTCCGTCTTCTCAAGTCTTGCGCACGTGCGTGCTGAGTCTGTGCTCACAACTTGGCGAATGCGTTCTGATGCTGCATCAGTTCTGGCTGCCCGTGCGCTGGCTCATCTCGTGGAGGCGCTGCCTGCGGCTGCCGCCAACATCGTGCGATCTGAGGCCGTGCCCACCCTCTGCGACAAACTCATGATCACAGAATTCATCGACCTCAAGGAGCAGATCATTCTCACGCTGGAGAAGTTGTCGTTGGAGCACCCTACCGCTCTCCTACGAGCCGGCGCGGTGGCCGCCATCTTCACGTTTTTGGACTTCTTCGACATCGGCGTCCAGCGCACGGCCATGTCGACAATCGCCAATATTTGCAGACAAGTGCCCTCAGACCAGATGCATCTCTTTACGGACGTGCTCGGTCAGCTGACCGACATGCTTCAGTATCCCGACCAAAAGAGTACGCCTCCTGTCCACGCCTAGGCAGGTGTCACCACGCGTGACAGTTGGCTCATGACCTCACTCACTCACTTACTTGACGTGTCAGTGGTGGAGAGTGCCTGCTTGAGCTTTTGCCGCCTGGTTGAAAACTTTGTGGGGGACGAAGAACGCGTGGAAACGATCGTCTCCCGCGGCCTCCTGCCACGTGCATTGAAGCTTGTTGCTGGCGAAGGATCCGTCACGTTGGAGTACGTCACACTGTCACCCAGAGCTCTTTGTTGCGAAGTGATCAATTCGCTTACCTCAGTTCTCGTTTGTGGTGCTCACAGCCAAAACATGGCCAACCAACTGATCCGCATGCTTGGGTACATCTGCCGAAGCTCGCCGAGTCTCACTACGTCACTGCTGCACGAAGGAGTGCTCAGCACCATTCAGCATATCCTGCTTGGCCCTGAGTCAACCAAGCGTGGAGGTTCGTTCCTCTCTTTCGTTCGCGTTGTCCTTCTTGTTGGCCGGTCTGACACCACCGCTTCTCTCTCTCTCTCTCAGACAAGTCGCCAGCCACGCCCTCCATATCACGACTCAGCCGCGAACAACTGAGCGATGTTCTCTCTCTCATTAACGAGCTACTACCCAACTTGCCCGATGGTGCGTCTTGCTCTTGCTCTTGCTCTTGCTCCTTTGAAAGCGACGTGACTAACCTCTTCCGTCGCTGCAGGCGTGTTGCCGACGTTCGTTGCCGCGGGTCACGTATCGGCAAATCCCTTCCTGAGGCGCAGTCTAGGCCTGACCATGCGCGCGCTTGCGTCGTACGTTCACCGCCAGATGCGCATGATCTATCTGAATTCAGTTCAATGGCCTGATCGTCCGCGACGCGAATGAACCACAGGGAACCGCCGCAGACCAAGAAGAAAGCGGAAGCGAAGCCCAAGAAGAAGGAGAAGAAGAACAAAGAAGAGGAGGTGGAGGAGGCTGAGAGCAAGCGCAAAACCAGGCGCGGCAGCAGTCGCAAGTCTAAGAGAAACGAGGAGCGAAAGAAGAAAGAAGCAGCAGCCAAGGAAGAAGAGACCAAGGAAGCGGAAAAGGAACCGATGGAGCGAGAGGGAGAGCCGACGGAGGGCGACGAGACCAACTACTTTGCTCTGCTCCAGCAAAAGAAGAAACAGAGGAAGCAAAAGAAGGCAACGAAGAAGGCCGAGGAAGGCGACGGCATGGAACTGGAGGATACCAAAGCCGATAACGACCAGGAGGAAGAAGAGGAGGCCATGGAAACTGAAGACAAGCAAAAGGCCAGCGAGGAGGAGAAGGAGGAGGAAAATGACGAAGAGGAAGAGGAAGAAGAGGAAGAAGAGGAGGAGAAACAGGTCGAAAAGGTACAACTATAGCCTGCCCAATCGTGTGCTCTCCTATTGCTGCTGGAATGGCTCATCGCTTCCTCACCTCGCACGCGCTCACCTAGCCCGCTGACGACGTGTCACAGCAAAATACGCCCGAGGAGGAGAAGGTACTCTTACTTTGATTTTTTATGTGCGAGGTTGCTGAACATTGTTGAACTCGGCGTGCAGCCCAAACCGGACCTGAGGGCTCAAATCTTTTTGGATCATCCGGGGTTGTTGGCTAGCATCGGCGAGGTATGTCTTTGTTCCCCCCTTTGAACTCGAGTTGAACTGTACGTTAACGCTTTTTCGCCCAAAGACGCTGTTGGGCATTCTCGAGCGACTCTACATCACTATCGTCCATCCTACGGTGCGCGAGAGGTGTCTGACGGCCATCACCAAGATTCTCTATTTCTCGACGCCCGAGATGCTCACCGAGTCGATGAAGGTATGCACGCGTGCTCGTCCACACAGCCTCACCTACGACTGATTACTGAGAACTAAATCTCTCCTCTCAACGTGTGTGGGTGCGCAGTCGATTGCCTTTTCCAGCTTCTTGGCACATCTGCTGGGGACGAGTGGGAGTGACCAATCGGCGGTCGTACGGGGGCTTGTGCTGGCGGAGATCCTCATGCAAAAGCTGCCTGACATCTTCATCAAGTACTTCCGCCGCGAGGGCGTCATCAACGAGGTGGAGACGCTCGCTGCTGCGTCCATCAAGCCGCCGTACGTTGAATCCTTCCTGTCTAACCGCATCCATCATCTAGAGCTTCAGCGCACAGCAGCAATCTCAGTCGTCTTTGGCTCCGCATGCAGTCGCGAGAAATCGGAAGAGGAAAAGCAGGCAGAATTGGCCATGATAAGTGCCAATCCATACCTGGCCCACCACAATCCCGAAAACGTGAAGGAGGAGATGCAAAAGTGGGTCGTCAAGCACGCTAAGCAGCTCATGGACACGCACTTCGCCAAGGTCTGTCTCCATGTCGCCTCTCTCTCTCTCTCTCTAGGCGCATGTCCATTACCCATGATCATGTTGGGACCGTCACTGACAAATCTTCTTTCTTTTAGACCTCGGGTGCGGCAGCCGACGAGCTGACCAAGATGGTGGCTCTCGTTAGCAAGTTGAAATCGCAGGAAGATATCGATGAATCGACGGCCACACTCAAGGATGTTGCTCAGCTTCTCGGTATGCTTCGATATTGCGTCGCTCACTGATACAACTACCTTCTTCTAAACATCTCCTTCGACTTGTTCGAGTGCAGGTCAGCTTTCGACCTATGAGCTTCTTGGCAGCGGTTTGATTGAGCGTCTCGCCGATTATCTGACACGGCTCGATGCCTCACCGGCGCCGCTATGCCAAAACAACCGGCTTGAACGGGTCAAAGCGTTCGCCACGATCTTCCTCGACCTGCACACGTCATCACCTTCGTCCTCGTCGTCTTCGGCAGCTGATCCTCCGCTTCCACCGATAGTCACGCTGGTGCGCCAGCTACATGAAGCGCTCGACAAGGAGGAAACCTTCAAGGTGTCTGTCTATGACGCCATGGGCAATTCATCTTCACTCAAGCTGCTGGCTCAACCGCTCAGGTTCAAGCTTCAACGTCAAGGTGCTTGCCCTGTGTTGCTCTTTTCTTTTCGTTCATGGCCTTTGCTAATCCTCACTGCTCCACACAGCGCCCTTCGAAAGTAAAGAGGAGGAGAAGCAGTATGAGCAGGCCGAGTCGCTGATGATCGAGCCACTCGCGTCGGTGGAGGACATCGCTCACTTCATCTGGCAATCCCTCATCCCGCAGAAGACGGCTGACGCGACATCATTGTCCGCCAGCACACCGTCGCAGCGCCAGAAGCAACGTCAACAGCAACGCCAGCAGCTCAAACAACAACTGCAGCAGCAACTCCTGCAGAGGCATCAACAGCGGCAACGCGAAGCACAGTCCTCCAAGGAGGCGGCGACCAAAGAAGAGGAGGAGAAGGAGAAGAAGACTAACGAAGGCGACAGCGAATCTGCGACACCCACCAAAGGCCGGAGGGGCCGCCAACAGAACAAGGCCGCCAAGAAGCAGCAGCCCAAGCAAAAACAGCGTGCTAGCAGAGCAGAGAAGAAGGGCGACAAGAAAGAGGAGGTTGCTGCAGAGAAGGTGGATTCAGACGCTTCGGAAAGGTGCCTAGCAGCTCCCCTTTGTTTGACATTCGTCCTGTACAAACGTCTCACAAACCACACGCAACAGCTCCAAGGAGGATGCAGAATCGTCGGTCGGTGACGCGGCGTTCTTCGAGCGCATGAAGAAGGTTGCCGCCGATGTGCACGCTCAGGTGGAGAAAGAGGAGAAGGAAGAAGACCAGGAAGACGAGATCATGAGAGTTCTTCCGCAGGGCAGCATCCTTGACGAGGTTCGCAGCGTTCGCCCTCTGCCGCGTCTTCACAACGCTTAACTCATTCGAATTGTGAATTGCGCGTTCGCAGGATGAAGAGCAGAGCGATGAAGACGATGAGGAGGATGATATGACAGGCGAGGGTCAAATGCCATCGGGCTTCGCAGAACTGCTTAGCCGAATCCAGACACAGTACGGCCTCAAGGTCGGCTTTGGCGAAGAGGACGATGATGACGAAGACGACGACGAAGACGAGGATATCGACGAAGACGAGTTGGAGTCACTGGAAGCACTGAAACGGCAAGCGGCTGAGGCTGAGGCCGAGGCGGCCGAAGGCCACAAGGAAGCAGAGAGCGAGGACAAAAAGACGAGTCGTATGGAAGAGGAGGCTAAGGCCACTCCGGCCGTCTCCGAGGACCAGCCAAGCGAGGGTACCTGAGTGCTCATTGAACATGCGTGGGTTCGTCGTTCTGTCTAACGCAGTGTATAGCAGTTGAATCTACGCAGCCTGCGAGTGTAAGTAGCGAGCAGAAGCAGGCTTCGATCAAGAAGGCTGCCCCTACCAAGGCGACGCATAGGCTGGATATCTTCCTCGGTGATACCAAACTTGCTCTCGACCAGACCATCTTCCAGATCGTGCCCAAGCCCCCTCAGGGTACAACCTCTATTTTATCAATCCTCATATGTGCTCTCCTCTGATAGCTTTGCTTAATGCTAATGACGCTTGGCCGTATTCATCGCACAGGTGAGGCTGATCAGCTGCCTCTTCATCACTTGTGGAGCCAGGAGCACGTCCTCACGTTCTCCCTCACTCCACTACACCCTGCGGTTGATGGAGCCGCGGAGGAGCTGGCGACTTCCACATCCACGTCGACTTCCACGTCAACCAGCACCTCCACTACGGCGTCCTCTGACGACTTCCTCACCAGTGGCAGTGTCAACCTCACCGGTACGACCACGACCCCACGCTCTCCTTTGGCGTGCTTAGACTGACTGTGATTGGTGATAGGACTGGGTCGGCCGGCGCTGGAGCGGTATCTGGCGTTGACAGCGCCGGAATGGCTGCGCGAGGAAGGCGCGTCGGCCACCACGCTCCACATACTCAACTTACTCCGTGTGCTCGATGCAATCAATCGACTCTGGAACTCGCTCTTCGCCAGCGTCATGGTATAGTTCCGCCTCTCATGTATTCGCCTTTCTTGGATCGGTCTGATCTCGATCACCGCAGAGAGCCGATTCGTCCGAGGCTGCTCCCAATTGCCGGATCAACCCCAGTGAGTTCATCAGTTCTAAGCTCACGGGGAAGCTCACGCGTCAGATGCAAGATCCTATCACTGTTTGCAGCCACTCCTACCCTCGCTGGTGTCACGAGCTCGCCTCTGGTACCAGCTCATCACTTCATCCCACACTGCTAACTGCATCATGATGGCTAACTGCATGTATCGCGGCATTATTCGTTCTCGTGCTCCTTGTGGGCTGCAACAGAGTTTTCGTTCCTGTTCCCGTTCGAGACCAGGCGGCTGTATCTCAGTTCCACATCGTTTGGCGTTGCGCGTGCGCTGAAGAACCTGAAGATCACCATACACGGTCAGCCTCTTCAAGTGCCGCGCCTGCATCACAACAAGGTCTGCCAGATGATCCAACACTACGCTGCCATTTATGCGTTCTTCAATTGACGCTTCATCCCCCTCCCGGTACAGGTGGCCATCTCCCGACAACACATCCTGTCGGCGGCACAGAAGGTGATGGAGCTCTATGCCCGGCACAAGGCCGTGCTCGAGGTCGGCTATTTCAACGAAGTGGGCGTCGGCGCCGTACGTGCCCTGCTCCTCTGTCCGGCATGTCAACTGGTTGTTCTAAAGCTTGTCTCTCTTGCTTGCGTCACTTGTACAGGGTCCCACGCTGGAGTTCTACACGATGGTATCGCATGAACTGCAGAGGAAGAAGCACGGCCTGTGGCTCGATCAAGACTCATCGTCGGCGCACGTAGCTCCCATGCACGTGGAGGGTGTAAAGGACGCCTCCACCACCACCGATGACTCTGCGGACGAGCAATACGCATTCCACCCCGCTGGCCTCTTCCCCTCTTTGCTCAGGTACGCATCTGGTGCGATCACTCGTTTCCGCACGATCGCTAACACGCGTGCTGCAGCCCGAACGCGCCCGAGGAGCGCAAGGCAGAGGTGGAGAAACTGTTCAAGTTCGTGGGCCGATTCGTGGGGAAGGCCATCCTCGACGGCTGGCAGCTTGACTTCCCCCTTTCCGATCCGCTCTTCAAGGTACCGCGTGATGCTGAACGCTTTTGTCTGCGACTGACGTCGAGGCTTGCGCTCAGTACTCACGTGATGGGGTTGGTGTCATTGTTCGTTATTTCTTAATGTGCAGGTTATGACTGGTGATAAGTTGGGTTGGGAGGACCTTCGAGTGCTTTTCCCCGCCTACGAGAAGTCGTTGCGTCCTCTCTTGCAGTTGAGCCGTGAGCGGCACCAGATTCAGCGCGATGCCCATCTGGTACTCTTCCTGCCTCATCTGCCGTGGCGGTGTGCAGCCGCCAAAAATGATGTCAGCATTGCTAACCTCGCCTTGATCCTGCGCAGACGATGGCAGAGCGTGAAGAGAAAATTGCGGGCCTACGTCTGGAGGGCCGTAAGGTGGACGACCTGTACCTGGACTTCACCCTGCCCGGCCTCGGCGAATGGGAGCTCAAGCCCCACGGAGCGGACATCGACCTCACCATCGACAACGTCGAGGAGTACGTCACCCTCACCGTCAAGGCGCTCCTTGAAGACGGAGTTCGCCTGCAGCTCGATGCATTCCGCCACGGCTTTGAAGAGGTATTCAACAAAACGATCCTTGCTCCACCAGTACCTGGCCAGTTTTGCCGACTTCTCTGATCACGTTCTTGTCCTTCTCCTGGTGCGCGCGTAGGTGTTTGCTATCGAGAATCTGCGCATCTTCACCCTGCATGAGCTCAAGGCTCTCATCTGTGGCCTCCAGGACGACTCGGAGAACTGGCTCCCTCACGGTATCTTCTCTGGCACGAGAGCCGCGGTATAGGTCCAATAAGCGATTCTAATCATGTACATTCGTGTGTCGTGGTGTGCAGTGCTGATGGAGCATACGAAGACGGACCACGGCTATCACGAGAACAGCCGAGCGGTCAAGTATCTGCTCGAGGTACTCACCGAGCTCACAGCCGAGGAGCGACGCAAGTTCCTTCTGTGGGTTACCGGCAGCCCGCGACTCCCCATCGGAGGTAAAGCTGTCCCTTCTATTACTCTGCACCATGTAGCGTTTTGTGTGGAAGACAACTCACCGCGCTCCACACACACACACCACACACACACCACACACACACACACACACACACACACACACACACACACACACACACA